>SZWC01007075.1:0-28938 GCA_023375785.1 Penium margaritaceum
CCATGTACACTCCCCCCATGCACACCACCCCCATGTGCACCACCCCCATGCAAACAACCCCTAGGGGTGCAACCGAGACCGGTCTCATGATTCTGAGAGCAGAATCGGAATCCCAAGACCGAGACTGGACCGAGAATCGGACTCGCGATTCTCGTCTCGGACTCGCGAGTCTGCGGCTGCCCTTGTTGTGTTGAGGAGGCTTTGCTGAACATCCAACGCCTTCAACTCCTTGTGCTTTTCCACCGTAGATGTTTCCACATGCCAGACGTGTTGCATTGGTTCAGCCCGAAGGTCCCCTTCAGTCCCGTGCGCGGGGGACACAGCATGTACGCAGCTCGTGGCTCGCCATTGATGACCACGTAGGTGAAAACCGTCCACACCGCGGACGGCTTTGCTTTGCGCTTGTCGACGTGTCCGTGCGTGTTTAGTGTGGCCTGGATGAGAGTCCCGCCCGGCTTAGAGGCAGAGGTGCTGGGGGTCTGCTTCTGCATCTTCTGCACCTCTTGCTGCAGCCCCTGCTGTTGCTCCTGCTGCGATTGCTGTTGCTACTGCTGCTGCTATTGCTGCTCATGCTGCAGCACTGATGCTTGTGAGGCCATTGGTGTTGCAGTGAGAGCCCGGCCGGGTGGCCGGGTCGAAGGCCCGGAGGTGCCTTAGGGGAAACCCTGAAAGTGCAGTCACAACCTGTTATGAGAGGGTGTAGGCTCGCACTACCCGTGAAACCCTAGGTGGAAATGGGCAGCAAAACGTAACTTTTAGGATACACAGCCCTGGCCAATGGAAGGGGGGGCGGGCATCGACGTACCGGCAAGCACAAAAAAGGTGAGGGGGGGTTTCAGAGCCTCGGTAAAGGCACCAAACCTCTCGAGGTGGTGGATGTCAAACCGGATCCCGGCGTCATTTCCCCCTCCCCCCCCTCCGGCAGCCGCCGCCACCCCAGCGGGGAATCGCGATCCTACGCCGGATTCTCGGCATCGCGAGTCCATTCCACGTGGTGGAATCGGACTCGCGAGTCTGGACTCGGTCTCGGAATCGCGAGACCCAAAATCGAGACCTGGTTTTTGGTGTACAGGCTTAACAACCCCCATGTGCTTCACCCCCATGTGCACCACCCCCATGCACACCACCCCCGCGTGCACTAACCCCATGCCCACCACCCCCACGTGCACCACCTCCATGCACACCACCCCTACGTGCACCACCCCCATGCACACCACCCCCATGCACACGACCCCATGTGCACCAGCCCCATGTGCACCACCCCCATGCACACCACCCCCGCGTGCACTAACCCCATGCCCACCACCCCCACGTGCACCACCTCCATGCACACCACCCCTACGTGCACCACCCCCATGCACACCACCCCCATGCACACGACCCCATGTGCACCAGCCCCATGTGCACCACCCCCATGCACACCACCCCCGCGTGCACTAACCCCATGCCCACCACCCCCACGTGCACCACCTCCATGCACACCACCCCTACGTGCACCACCCCCATGCACACCACCCCCATGCACACGACCCCATGTGCACCAGCCCCATGTGCACCACCCCCATGCACACCACCCCCGCGTGCACTAACCCCATGCCCACCACCCCCACGTGCACCACCTCCATGCACACCACCCCTACGTGCACCACCCCCATGCACACCACCCCCATGCACACGACCCCATGTGCACCAGCCCCATGTGCACCACCCCCATGCACACCACCCCCGCGTGCACTAACCCCATGCCCACCACCCCCACGTGCACCACCTCCATGCACACCACCCCTACGTGCACCACCCCCATGCACACCACCCCCATGCACACGACCCCATGTGCACCAGCCCCATGTGCACCACCCCCATGCACACCACCCCCGCGTGCACTAACCCCATGCCCACCACCCCCACGTGCACCACCTCCATGCACACCACCCCTACGTGCACCACCCCCATGCACACCACCCCCATGCACACGACCCCATGTGCACCAGCCCCATGTGCACCACCCCCATGCACACCACCCCCGCGTGCACTAACCCCATGCCCACCACCCCCACGTGCACCACCTCCATGCACACCACCCCTACGTGCACCACCCCCATGCACACCACCCCCATGCACACGACCCCATGTGCACCAGCCCCATGTGCACCACCCCCATGCACACCACCCCCGCGTGCACTAACCCCATGCCCACCACCCCCACGTGCACCACCTCCATGCACACCACCCCTACGTGCACCACCCCCATGCACACCACCCCCATGCACACGACCCCATGTGCACCAGCCCCATGTGCACCACCCCCATGCACACCACCCCCGCGTGCACTAACCCCATGCCCACCACCCCCACGTGCACCACCTCCATGCACACCACCCCTACGTGCACCACCCCCATGCACACCACCCCCATGCACACGACCCCATGTGCACCAGCCCCATGTGCACCACCCCCATGCACACCACCCCCGCGTGCACTAACCCCATGCCCACCACCCCCACGTGCACCACCTCCATGCACACCACCCCTACGTGCACCACCCCCATGCACACCACCCCCATGCACACGACCCCATGTGCACCAGCCCCATGTGCACCACCCCCATGCACACCACCCCCGCGTGCACTAACCCCATGCCCACCACCCCCACGTGCACCACCTCCATGCACACCACCCCTACGTGCACCACCCCCATGCACACCACCCCCATGCACACGACCCCATGTGCACCAGCCCCATGTGCACCACCCCCATGCACACCACCCCCGCGTGCACTAACCCCATGCCCACCACCCCCACGTGCACCACCTCCATGCACACCACCCCTACGTGCACCACCCCCATGCACACCACCCCCATGCACACGACCCCATGTGCACCAGCCCCATGTGCACCACCCCCATGCACACCACCCCCGCGTGCACTAACCCCATGCCCACCACCCCCACGTGCACCACCTCCATGCACACCACCCCTACGTGCACCACCCCCATGCACACCACCCCCATGCACACGACCCCATGTGCACCAGCCCCATGTGCACCACCCCCATGCACACCACCCCCGCGTGCACTAACCCCATGCCCACCACCCCCACGTGCACCACCTCCATGCACACCACCCCTACGTGCACCACCCCCATGCACACCACCCCCATGCACACGACCCCATGTGCACCAGCCCCATGTGCACCACCCCCATGCACACCACCCCCGCGTGCACTAACCCCATGCCCACCACCCCCACGTGCACCACCTCCATGCACACCACCCCTACGTGCACCACCCCCATGCACACCACCCCCATGCACACGACCCCATGTGCACCAGCCCCATGTGCACCACCCCCATGCACACCACCCCCGCGTGCACTAACCCCATGCCCACCACCCCCACGTGCACCACCTCCATGCACACCACCCCTACGTGCACCACCCCCATGCACACCACCCCCATGCACACGACCCCATGTGCACCAGCCCCATGTGCACCACCCCCATGCACACCACCCCCGCGTGCACTAACCCCATGCCCACCACCCCCACGTGCACCACCTCCATGCACACCACCCCTACGTGCACCACCCCCATGCACACCACCCCCATGCACACGACCCCATGTGCACCAGCCCCATGTGCACCACCCCCATGCACACCACCCCCGCGTGCACTAACCCCATGCCCACCACCCCCACGTGCACCACCTCCATGCACACCACCCCTACGTGCACCACCCCCATGCACACCACCCCCATGCACACGACCCCATGTGCACCAGCCCCATGTGCACCACCCCCATGCACACCACCCCCGCGTGCACTAACCCCATGCCCACCACCCCCACGTGCACCACCTCCATGCACACCACCCCTACGTGCACCACCCCCATGCACACCACCCCCATGCACACGACCCCATGTGCACCAGCCCCATGTGCACCACCCCCATGCATACCACCCCCATGTGCACCACCCCCACATGCACAACCCCCATGCACACCACCCCCATGTGCAGCACTCCCATGCACACCATCCCCACGTGCACCACTCCCATGCACACCACCCCCACGTGCATCATGCCCATGCACACCACCCCCATGCTTGCATCATCCGCTCGGCACACGGATCCACTTGGTCGCATCGCCCGTTCTGCGATGACCCGCGCCCACGCCGAAAACACCAGCAGCGCACTTGGTTTTGACCCTGCGCCCACCTTGTCATTCTGCATTCCTCAGCCATCATCTGCCTGCATCATCTGCCTCCACCATCATCAACTCCTCAGCTTCCGCATCATGCTTTGCTCGTCACAAGGTTCCTCTCGATCGCGTCGCCTGCTTCGTGACGACCTGCACCCACGCCGAACTCACCTCTTCCCATCCAGCTGCCGCTCCCTGCCACCAACTACCTCAACTCAGCACCTCCCAGGTACGAATCATCATCATGGCTGCTCCACCTTTCTCCCCAAGTTCCCTCCGTTGACATGCTAGCTGAAGATGGATCCAACGTGCATACATGGTCAGCTTTTGTCCTGCTCCGAGCTGTCGGATGGTCAGTTCGCAGGCATGCATTTGTCAACCTACTCCGAGGGTCTATTGAGTACAACATCGATAGACACAGCTTGTCTTCGGATGACTACTTCGTGAACATCCAGCAGATCACCTTTGAGGCAGTTTGTGAGCGACTTCGACCCCTTGTGCATCCCTCCTACCATCATCACTTCAGGACAGCCCACACTACCCCAATGCTTTGGCTTAGAATTCTTCATCAGGGGTGGTGGTGCCACTGGATCAAAGGCGTCTGCACCAACATGCCAGCCCTGCCCACACTGGCAGGTGAAATTGACCCTTTGCCCTCCTTCAGCCGCCATGAACGATGGAGGCAAACACAAGAATGGGCCGAGCAAGTGTACAAGTCCCTCTACCCAGTCCTTCTGCTGCACCACGGTGTAACAGACTGTTTGTTTGGTGACCGGCTCTACACCGGACCACAAGACCACGGACAAAATCGTATGCTGAGGTCAATTGGCAAGTGCGCAAGGAACTAAAAACTGTCATGCACAAGACCTACCATGCTCTCATCGACGCATATCCAGAAGACCTTGGAGACATGTGGTTTCACTTCCTTTCCTATAGGGGCTTAGGTCGCTCCATTACCATGGAACAAACCTACTCACACAGGTGAACTGTCAGATTCAAGGGGGGTGTTGGAATATGAATCTGACAGAGTGCAACACATCCAGAGATGAATTCTCAATACAACTGGAGCAAGGCCAATACAACTTGAGCAAGCCCAAGACAACTGAAGCAAGCCCAAGACAACAGGAGCAAGCCCAAGACAACTGGAGCAATCCCTAGACAACGACAGCAAGCCCAAGACAACTGAAGCAAGTCCAAGACAACAAGAGCAAGTCCAAGACAACTGGAGCAAGCCCAAGTCAACTAGGACAAGTCAAAGACAACCAGAGCAAGGTCAAAAAAACTGGAGCAAAGCCAAGACTACTAGAGCAAGCCCAACACAACTGGAGCAAGGCGAAGACAATTTGAGCAAGCCCAAAACAACTGGAGCAAGCTCAACATAACTGGAGTAAGCCCAATACAACTAATGCAATGCCAAGACAACTGGAGCAAGCCTAAGACAACTGAAGGAATTCCAAGACAACTGGAGCAAGCCCAAGAAAACTGGAGCAAGTCCAAGACGACTGGAGCAAGCCCAAGGCAACTGGAGGAAACCCAAGACAACTGGAGCAAGCCCAAGACAACTGAAGCAAGTCCAAGATAACTAGAGCAAGCCCAAGACAACTGGAGCAAGTCCAAGACAACTGGAGCAAGCCCAAGACAGCTGGAGTAAGCCCAAGAAAACTGGAGCAAGCCCAAGACAGCTTGAGCAAGCCCAAGACAGCTGGAGCAAGCCCAAGACAACTGGAGCAAACCCAAGACAACTGAAGAATGTCTACAACAGCTGGAGCAAGTCCAAGACAACTGGAGCAAGCCTAATACAACTGGAGCAAGTCCCGGACAAATCGAGCAAGGTCAAGAGAATTGGAACAAGCCCAAGACAACTGGAGCAAGCCCAAGACAAATGGAGCAAGGCCACGAAAACTGGAGCAAGCCCAAGACAACTAGAGCAAGCCCAAGACTATTGGAGCAAGCCCATGACAACTGGACCAAGCCCACGACAACCGAAGCAAGCTCACGACAACGGGAGCAAGCCCAAGACAACTGAGCAAGGCCAAGACAACTGGAGCAAGTCCAAGACAACTGGAGCAATCCCAAGACAGCTGGAGCAAGCCTAAGACAACTGGAACAAGTCCAATACAACTGGAGCAAGTCCACGACAACTGAAGCAAGTCCAAGACAACTGGAGAAAGCCCAAGACAACTGGAGCAAGACAAAGACAACAGGAGCAAGTCCAAGACCAGTGGAGCAAGTCCTATACAACTGGAGCAAGGTCAAGATAACCGGAGCAAGCCCAAGACAATTGGAGCAAGCCCAAGACAGCTGGAGCAAGAACAAGACAACTGCAGCAAGTCCAAGACAAGTGGAGCAATCCCAAGGCAACTGGAGCAAGGCCAAGACAACGAGGGCAAGCCCAGGATAAGTGGTGTAAGGCCAGGCCAACTGGAGCAAGTGCAAGACATTTGGAGCAAGCCCAGGACAACTGGAGCAAGGCCAAGAAAACTGAAGCAAGGCCGAGACAACTGGAGCAAGTCCAGAACAACTGAAGCCCAAGGCAACTAAAGCAAGCCAAAGATAGCTGGAGTGAGGCCAAGACAGCAAGAGCAAGCCCATGGAAACTGGAGCAAGGCCAAGACAACTGGAGCAAGACCAATACAAGTGGAGGAAGCCCAAGACATATGGAGCAATCCCAGGACAACTGGAGCAAGCCAAAGACAACTGGAGCAAGCCCAAGATACTTGGAGCAAGCCCAAGACAGCTGGAGCAAGGCCAAGACAACTACAGCAAGCTCAAAAAAAGTGCAGCAAGATCAAGACAACTGGATCAAGGCGAAGTCAACTGGAGCAAGCCCAAGACACCTGGAATAAGGCCAAGACAATTGGAGCAAGCCGAGGACATCTGGAGCAAGCTCAAGACAACTGGAGCAAGGCCAAGACAGATGAAACACGGCCAAGACAACTGGAGCAAGTCCAAAACAACTGGAGCAAGCCGAAGCCAGCTGGAGCAAGCTTAAGACAACTGGAGCAAGACGAAGACAAATGGAGCAAGGTCAAGACAACTGCAGCAAGCCCAAAACAACTGAAGAAAGCCTACGACAACTGAAGCAGGTCCAATACAAATGGAGAAAGGCCAAGAAAACCAGAGCAAGCTCAAGACAACTGGAGCAAGCCTGAGACAACTGGAGGTTTGTCACAATTCTAGTGCACAACGTTTGTGCACAATGTTTGGAGGGCAATCTTGTGCACAACGTTTGTACACAAGGTTTGTGCACAATGTTCATGCATAATTATTATGCATAAATTTTGAGCAAAACGTTTGTGCTCAATTGTTGTGCACAACGTTTGTGCACAAAGTTTATGATCAATATTGTACGCAAAGTTCGTGCACAACGTTTACACACAAAATGTTGTGCACAATGTTTGTACACAGAGTTTTTACACAAAGTTTGTACACAACATTCGTACACATATTTTATGCACAAAGGTTGTACACAGGATTTGTATACAATGTTTGTGCACGGTTTTGTCCATAACGTTTGTGCATAACGTTTGTACACAAAGTTTGTACACAATGATTGTGTACAAAGTTTGAACACAAACGTTTGTGCAAAAATTTTGTGCACACATTTTGAACACAAATTTTGCACACAAAGTCTGTGCATGAGGTTTGTGCACAAAGTTTGTGCACAGCGTTTGTGCACAAAGTTTGTGCACTATTTTTGTGCACAAATTTTGTACACAACGCTTGTACACAACGGTTGTACACAACGTTTGTGCACGATGTTTGTGCACAAAATTCATGCTCAATGTTTGTACACAAAGTCTGAACACAATGTTTATGTACATATTTTGTGCATACAGGTTGTACACAAAGGTTGTAGATAGCGTTTATGCGCATTGTTATTGAACAAAGTTTGTGCACAAAGTTTGTACACAAAGTTTGTGCACATGTATTGTGCACAAAGTTTGTACATAACATTTGTACGCAAATTTTGAACACAATGTTTGTACACAACGTTTGTACACGAAGTTTGTGCACAACGTTTGTGCACAAAGTTCGTACACAATGCTTTTTCACAACTTTTGTGCACAATGTTTTTGCACACAGTTTTTTTTAGAATCTTTGTACACAATGTTTGTGCACAACATTTGTGGATAACGTTTTTGAACAAAGTTTGTGCTCCAAGTTTGTGCATAAATTTTTATACAACATTTGTGCACAAAGTTTGTGCACAAAGTTTGTACATAATGTATGTGCACAAAGTTTGTGCACAAAGTGTGTACATAATGTATGTCCACAAAGTTTGTTCACAAAATTTGTGTACAAAGTTTGTGCAAAACGTTTGTACATGAAGTTTGAACACAATGTTTGTGCAAATGCTCGTGCACAGGGTTTGTGTACAAAGTTTGTACACAATGTTTGTGCAGACCGTTTGTACACAAAGTTTGTGCAAAAAGCTTTAACACAATGTTTGTGCAGGACTTTTGTGCAAAAATTTTATGTACAAACATTGTGCACAAACGTTTTGCACAAAACTTTGTGTACAGAGTTTGTGCACAAACTTTGTGTACAAACTTTATGCACAAACTTTGTGAACAATGTTAGTGCACAAACTTTGTGTACAGACTTTGTGCACAAACTCTGTGCACAATGTTTGTACACAATGTTTGTGCATAAAGTTTTTGTACATACTTTGTGCACAAACTTTGTGTACAAACTGTAAGCACAGACTTAAGGCACAGATGTTTTGCACAAACGTTGTGTACAAGATTTGTGCACAAACGTTGTGTACAAACGTTGTGCATAAGCATTGTGCACAAAGTTTGTGTACAAACGTTGTGCACAACCTTTGTTAAACAAATGCTGTGCACAAACTTTGTGCACAAACTGGATCAAGGACAAGACAACTGGAGCAAGCCCAAGACAACTGGAGCAAGGCCAAGACAAGTGGAGCAAGGCCAAGAAAACTGGAACAAGACCAAGAAAAATGAAGCAAGGCCAAGACAACTGGAGCAAGCCCAATACAACTGGAGCAAGCCCAAGACAGCTGCAGCAAGTCCAAGACATCTGGAGCAAGCCCAAGACAACTAGAGAAAGGCCAAGACAACTGGAGCAAGGCCAAGGCAACTGCAGCAAGCCCAAGACAACTGAAGAAAGTCCAAGAGAACTGGAGCAAGCTCAAGACAACTAGAGCAAGTTGAGGAAAACTGGAGCAAGCCCAAGACAACTGGAGCAAGTCCAAGACAACTGGAGCAAGGTCAAGACATCTGGAGCAAGCCCAAGACAACTGGAGCAAGCCCAGGACAACTGGAGCAAGACCAAGACAACCGGAGCAAGCCCAAGACAACTGGAGCAAGCCCAAGACAACGGGAGCAAGCCCAAGACAACTGGAGCAAGCCCAAGACAACTCGAGCAATCCCAAGACACCTGGACCAAGCCCAAGACAACTGGAGCAAGTCAAAGTCAACTGGAGCAAGCCCAAGTCAACCGGGACAACTCAAAGACAACCAGAGCAAGGTCAAGAAAACTGGAGCAAGGCCAAGACTAGTAGAGCAAGCCCAACACAACTGGAGCAAGGCCAAGACAATTGGAGCAAGCCCAAAACAAGTCGAGCAAGCCCAAGATAACTGGAGCAAGCCCAAGACAACTAGAGCAATGCCAAGACAACTGGAGCAAGCCCAAGACAACTGAGCCAAGTCCAAGACACCTAGAGCAAGCCCAAGACAAATGGAGCAAGTCCAAGACAACTGGAGCAAGCCCAAGACAACTGGAGCAAGCCCAAGAGAACTGGAGCAAGCCCACGACAACTAGAGCAGGGCCAAGACAACTGGAGCAAGCCCAACACAGCTAGAGCAAGCCCAAGACAACTGGAGCAAGCCAAAGACACTTGAAAAATGTCTACAACTGCCCGAGCAAGTCCAAGACAACTGGAGCAAGCCTAAGACAACTGGAACAAGTCCAGGACAAATGGAGCAAGGTCAAGAGAATTGAAACAAGCCCAAGACAGCTGGAGCAAGCCAAAGACAAATACAGCAAGGCCAGGACAACTGGAGCAAGCCCAAGACAACTAGAGCAAGCCCAAGACTACTGGAGCAAGCCCATGACAACTGGATCAAGCTCAAGAATAGTGGAGCAAGCCCACGAAAACTGGAGCAAGCCCAAGACAACTGGAGCAAGTCCAAGAAAACTGGAGCAAGTCCAAGACAACTGGAGCAAGCCCACGACAGCTGGAGCAAGCCAAGGACAACTGGAACAATTCCAAGACAACTGGAGCAAGTCCAAGACAACTGAAGCAAATCCAAGACAACTGGAGCAAGCCCAAGACAACTGGAGCAAGCCAAAGACAACTGGAGCAAGCCCAAGACAACTGGAGCAAGTCCTATACAACTGGAGCAAGGTCAAGACAATTGGAGGATTCTGAAGACAATGAGAGCAAGCCCAAGACAGCTGGTGCAAGAACAATACAACTGCAGCAAGTCCAAGAAAACTGGAGCAATCTCAAGGCAACTGGAGCAAGGCCAAGACAACTGGGGCAAGCCTAGGACAAGTGGAGTACTACCAAGACAACTGGAGCAAGCCCAAGACATTTTGAGCAAGCCCAAGACAACTGGAGCAAGGCAAAGAAAACTGAAACAAGGCCAAGAAAACTGGAGCAAGTCCAAAACAACTGGAGCACGCCCAAGGCAATTGAAGCAAGCCAAAGACAGGTGGAGCAAGGCCAAGACAACAAGAGCAAGCCCAAGGAAACTGGAGCAAGGCCAAGTCAACTGGAGCAAGACAAATACAACCGGAGAAAGCCCAAGACAAATGGGACAATCCCAGGACAACTGGAGCAAGCCAAAGTCAACTGGAGCAAGCCCAAGAAAAGTGGAGCAAGCCCAAGACAACTGGAGCAGGTCCAAGACAAATGGAGCAAGGCCCAAAATCCCGGAGCAAGCCCAAGACAACAAGAGCAAGCCCAATACAACTTGAGCAAGCCCAAGATAACTAGAGCAAGCCCAAGACAGCTGAAGCAAGCCCAAACCAACTGGAGCAAGCCCAACATAACTGGAGCAAGTCCAAGACAACTGGAGAAAGCCCAAGACAACTGGAGCAAGCCCAGGAAAATTGAAGCAAGCGCAAGACAACTGGAGCAAGCCCAAGACAACTACAGCAATCCAAAGACACCTGGAGCAAGGGCAAGACAACTGGAGCAAGGCCAAGACATCTCGAGGAAGGCGAAGACAACTGGCGCAAGCCCAAGACAACTGGAGCAAGGCCAAGACAATTGTAGGTAGCCCAAGACAACTGGAGCAAGCCCAAGACAACTTGAGCATGTCCAAGACAACAGGGGAAAGGATAAGAGACATGGAACAAACCCAAAACAACTGGAGCAAGTCCAAGAAAACTAGAGCAAGTCTAAGACATCTCGAGCAAGGCCAAGACCACTAGAGTTAGGCCAAGAGAACTGAAGCAAACCCAACATAACTGGAGCAAGGCCCAGACAATTGGAGCAAGCCCAAAACAACTGGAGCAAGCCCAAGATAACTGGAGCAAGCCCAAGACAACTAGAGCAATGCCAAGACAACTTGAGCAAGCCCAAGACAACTGAATCAATTCCAATACAAATGCAGAAAGCCCAAAACAACTAGAGCATGTTCAAGACGACTGGAGCAAGCCCAAGACAGCTGGAGCAAGCCCAGGACAACTGGAGCAAGCCCAAGACAACTGGAGCAGGGCCAAGAAAACTCGAGCAAGCCCAAGACAGCTAGAGCAAGCCTTAGACAACTGGAGCAAGCTGAAGACAACTGGAGCAAGCCCAAGACAGCTGTAGCAGGCCCAAGACTACTAGAGCAAGCCCAAGACATCTGAAGAAAGTCTACAACAGATGGAATACGTTCAATACAACTGGAGCAAGCCTAAGACAACTGGAGCAAGTCCAGGACAAATGGAGCAAGGTCAAGAGAATTCGAATAAGCCCAAGAAAACTGGAGGAAGCCTAGGACAAATGGATCAAGGTGAGGACAACTGGAACAAACCCAAAATAACTAGAGCAAGCCCAAGAATACTGGAGCAAGCCCATGACAACTGGATCAAACCTAAGACAACTGGATCAAGCCCACGAAAACTGGAGCAAGCCCAAGACAACTGGAGGAAGGCCAAGACAACTGGAGCAAACCCACGACAACTGGAGCAACCCCAAGACAGCTGGAGAAAGCCTAAGACAACTGGAACAAGTCCAAAACAACTGGAGCAAGCCCAAGAAAACTGAAGCAAGTCAAAGACTAATGGAGCAAGCCCAAGACAACTGGAGCAAGCCAAAGACAATTGGAGCAAGCCCAAGACAACAGGAGAAAGTCCTATACAACTGGAGCAAGGTCAAGACAACTGGAGCAAGCCCAAGACAACTGGAGCTCGCCCAAGACAACTGGAGAAATCCCAAGACAACTGGAGCAAGGCCAAGACAACTGGAGCAAGGCCAAGACAACTGGAGCAAGGCGAAGACAACTGGCGCAATCCCAAGACAACTGGAGCAAGGCCAAGACAATTGCAGGAAGTCCAAGACAACTGGAGCAAGCCCAAGACACCTTGAGCAAGTCCAAGACAAATGGGGAAAGGCCAAGACACATGGAACAAATCCAAAACAACTGGATCAAGTCCAAGACAACTAGAGCAAGTCTAAGACCACTGGAGCTAGGCCAAGAGAACTGGAGCAAACCCAACACAACTGGAGCAAGGCCAAGACAATTGGAGCAAGCCCAAAACAACTGGATCAAGCCCAAGATAACTGGAGCAAGCCCAAGACAACTACAGCAATGCCAAGTCAACTTGAGCAAGCCCAAGACAACTGAAGCAAATCCAAGACAACTGGAGCAAGCCCAAGACAACTGGAGCAGGGCCAAGACAACGGGGGCAAGCCCAGGACAAGTGGAGTAAGGCCAAGACAACTGGAGCAATCGCAAGACATCTGAAGCAAGCCCAGGACAACTGGAGCAAGGCCAAGATAACTGAAACAAGGCCAAGACAAATGGAGAAAGTCCAGAACAACTAGAGCAAGCCAAAGGCAACTGAAGCAAGCCAAAGATAGCTGGAGTGAGGCCAAGACAACAAGAGCAAGCCCATGGAAACTGGAGCAAGGCCAAGACAACTGGAGCAAGACCAATACAACTGGAGGAAAACCAAGACAAATGGAGCAATCCCACGACAACTGGAGCAAGCCAAAGACAACTGGAGAAGGCCAAGATACTTGGAGCAAGCCCAAGACTGCTGGAGCAAGGCCAAGACAACTACAGCAAGCCCAAGACAACTGGAGCAAGATCAAGACAACTGGATCAAGGCCAAGACAACTGGACCAAACCGAAGACTCCTGGAATAAGGCCAAGACAACTGGAGCAAGCCGAAGACATCTAGAGCAAGCTCAAGACAGCTGGAGCAAGGCCAAGACAGCTGAAACACGGCCAAGACAATTGGAGCAAGTCCAAAACATTTGGAGCAAGCCCAAGCCAGCTGGAGCAAGCCGAAGACAACTGGAGAAGGGTCAAGACAACTGTAGCAAGCCCAAAACAACTGGAGAAAGCCTACGACAACTGAAGCAGGTCCAATACAAATGGAGAAAGGCCAAGACAACCAGAGCAAGCTCAAGACAACTGGAGCAAGTCCAAGACAACTGGAGGTTTGTCACACTTTTAGTGCACAATGTTTGTGCATAATGTTTGTGCACAATGTTTGGAGGGCAATGTTGTGCACAACGTTTCTACACAAGGTTTGTGCACAATGTTTGTGCATAGTTATTGTACGCAAAGTTTGTGCACAACTTTTATACACAAAATGTTGTGCACAATGTTTGTACACAGAGTTTTTACACAAAGTTTGTACACAACGTTCGTACACATATCTTATGCACAAAGGTTGTACACAGGATTTGTATACAATGTTTGTGCACAGTTTTATCCATAACGTTTGTGCATAACGTTTGTACACAAAGTTTGTACACAATGATTGTGTACAAAGTTTGAACACAAACGTTTGTGCAAAAATGTTGTGTACAAATTTTGAACACAAATTTTGCACACAAAGTCTGTGCATGAGGTTTGTGCACAAAGTTTGTGCACTATTTTTGTGCACAAATTTTGTACACAACGCTTGTACACAACGGTTGTACACAACGTTTGTGCACGATTTTTGTGCACGAAATTTGTCCTCAAATTTCGTACACAAAGTCTGTACACAATGTTTATGCACATATTTTGTGCATACAGGTTGTACACAAAGGTTGTAGATAGCGTTTATGCACATTGTTATTACACAAAGTTTGTGCACAAAGTTTGTACACAACGTTTGTGCACAAATATTGTGCACAAAGTTTGTACATAACATTTGTACACAAAGTTTGAACACAATGCTTGTACACAACTTTTGTACACGAAGTTTGTGCACAAAGTTCGTACACAATGCCTTTTCACAACTTTTGTGCACAATGTTTTTGCACACAGTTTTGTATAGAAAGTTTGTACACAGTGTTTTTGCACAAAGTTTGTGGACAACGTTTGTGCACAAAACTTCTGCTCCAAGTTTGTGCATAAAGTTTGTAAACAACATTTGTGCACAAAGTTTGTGCACAAAGTTTGTACATAATGTATGTGCACAAAGTTTGTTCACAAATTTTGTGCACAACGTTTGTGCAAAACGTTTGTACATGAAGTTTCAACACAATGTTTGTGCAAACGCTCGTGCACATGGTTTGTGTACAAAGTTTGTACACAATGTTTGTGCAGATCGTTTGTACACAAAGTTTCTGCAAAAAGCTTTAACACAATGTTTGTGCAGGACTTTTGTGCACAACTTTTATGTACAAACATTGTGCACAAACATTTTGCACAAAAAGTTGTGTACAGACTTTGTGCACAAACTTTGTGTACAAACTTTGTGCACAAACTTTGTGAACAATGTTAGTGCACAAACTTTGTGTACAGACTTTGAGCACAAACTCTGTGCACAATGTTTGTACACAATGTTTGTGCACAACGTTTTTGTACATACTTTGTGCACAAACTTTGTGTACAAACTGTGTGCACAGACTTAAGGCACAAATATTTTGCACAAACGTTGTGTACAAGATTCGCGCACAAACGTTGTGTACAAATATTGTGCAGAAACACTGTGCACAAAGATTGTGTACAAATGTCGTGCACAACCTTTGTTAAACAAATTTTGTGCACAAACTTTGTGCACAAACTGGATCAAGGACAAGACAACTGGAGCAAGCCCAAGACAAGTGGAGCAAGGCCAAGACAAGTGGGGCAAGGCCAAGACAACTGGAACAAGACCAAGACAAATGAAGCAAGGCCAAGACAACTGGAGCAAGCCCAATACAACTGGAGCAAGCCCAAGACAACTGGAGCAAGTCCAAGACATCTGGAGCAAGCCCAAGACAACTGGAGCAAGGCCAAGACAACAAGGGCAAGGCCAAGGAAACTGGAGCAAGCACAAGACAACTAAAGAAAGTCCAAGAGAACTGGGGCAAGCTCAAGACAACTGGAGCAAATCGAGGAAAACTGGAGCAAGACCAAGACAACTGGAGCAAGTCCAAGACAGCTGGAGCAAGGTCAAGACATCTGGAGCAAGCCCAAGACAACTAGAGCAAGCCCAGGACAACTGGAGCAAGACCAAGACAACCGGAGCGAGCCCAAGACAACTGAAGCAAGCCCAAGACAACGGAAGCAAGCCCAAGACAACTGGAGCAAGCCCAAGACAACTGGAGCAAGCCCAAGACACCTGGACCAAGCCCAAGACAATTGGAGCAAGTCCAAGTCAACTGGAGCAAGCCCAAGTCAACCGGGACAACTCAAAGACAACCAGAGCAGGGTCAAGAAAACTGGAGCAAGGCCAAGACTACTGGAGCAAGCCCAGAACAACTGGAGCAAGGCAAAGACAAGTGGAGCAAACCCAAAACAAGTGGAGCAAGCCCAAGATAACTGGAGCAAGCCCAAGACAACTAGAGAAATGCCAAGACAACTGGAGCAAGCCTAAGACAACTGAAGCAAGTCCAAGACACCTGGAGCAAGCCCAAGACAAGTGGAGCAAATCCAAGACAACTGGAGCAAGCCCAAGACAACTGGAGCAAGCCCAAGACAACTGGAGCACACCCACGACAACTGGAGTAGGGCAAAGACAACTCGAGCAAGCCGAAGACAGCTGGAGCAAGCCCAAGACAACTGGAGCAAGCCCAAGACACTTGAAGAATGTCTACAACTGCCGGAGCAAGTCCAAGAGAACTGGAGCAAGCCTAAGAAAACTGGAGCAAGCCCAGGAAAAATGGAGCAAGGTCAAGAAAATTGGAACAAGCCCAAGACAACTGGAGTAAGCCAAAGACAAATGGAGCAAGGCCAGTACAACTAGGGCAAGCCCAAGACAACTAGAGCAAGCCCAAGACTACTGGAGCAAGACCATGACAACTGGATCAAGCCCAAGAAAACTGGAGCAATCCCACGGAAACTGGAGCAAGCCCAAGACAACTGGAGCAAGTCCAAGACAACTAGAGCAAGCCCAAGACAACTGGAGCAAGCCCATGACAGCTGGAGCAAGCCGAAGACAACTGGAACAATTCCAAGACAACTTGAGCAAGCCCAAGACAACTGGAGCAAGCCAAAGACAACTGGAGCAAGCCCAAGACAACTGAAGCAAGTCCTATACAACTGGAGCAAGGTCAAGAAAACTGGAGCAATCCCAAGAAACCTACAGCAAGCCCAAGACAGCTGAAGCAAGGACAAGACAACTGCAGCAAGTCCAAGACACCTAGAGCAGTCCCAAGGCAACTCGAGCAAGGCCATGACAACTGGGGTAAGCCTAGGACAAGTGGAATACAGCCAAGACAACTGGAGCAAGCCCAAGACATTTGGAGCAAGCCCAAGAAAACTAGAGCAAGGCCAATAAAACTGAAACAAGGCCAAGACAACTCGAACAAGTCCAAAAAAAACTGGAGCATATCCAAGGCAAATGAATTAAGCCAAAGACAGCTGGAGCAAGGCCAAGACAACAAGAGCAAGCCCAAGGAAACTGGAGGAATGCCAAGTCAACTGGAGCAAGACCAATACAACTGGAGAAAGCCCAAGACAAATGGGGCAATCCCATGACAACTGGAGCAAGCCAAAGTCAACTGGAGTAAGCCCAAGACAAGTGGAGCAAGCCCAAGACAACTTGAGCAGGTCCAAGACAAATGGAGCAAGGCCCACAATCCCGGAGCAAGCCCAAGACAACAAGAGCAAGCCTAATAGAACTTGGGCAAGCCCAAGATAACTGGAGCAAGCGCAAGACAGCTGGAGCAGGCCAAAACCAGCTGGAGCAAGCCCAAGATAACTGGAGCAAGTCCAAGACAACTGGAGAAATCCCAAGACAACTGGAGCAAGCCCAGGACAACTGAAGCAAGCGCAAGACAACTGGAGCAAGCCCAAGACAACTAGAGAAATCCCAAGACACCTGGAGCAAGGCCAAGACAAGAGGAGCAAGGCCAAGACAAATGGAACGAGGCGAAGACAACTGGCGCAAGCCCAAGACAACTGGAGCAAGGCCAAGACAATTATAGGAAGCCCAATACAACTGGAGCAAGCCCAAGGCAGCTTGAGCAAATCCAAGACAACTGGGGAAAGGCCAAGAGACATGGAACAAACCCAAAACAACTGGAGCAAGTCCAAGACAACTAGAGCAAGTCTAAGACATCAGGAGCAAGGCCAAGACCAATGGAGCTAGGCCAAGAGAACTGGAGCAAGCCCAACACAACTGGAGCAAGGCCCAGACAATTGGAGCAAGCTTAAAACAACTAGAGCAAGCCCAAGATAACTGGAGCAAGTCCAAGACAACTAGAGCAATACCAAGATAACTTGAGCAAGCCCAAGACAACTGAACCAAGTCCAAGACAAGTCTCACAGAGACTGAGTACGGCTTGTATGGAGTTTTACGGAGTTGTACGGAGTTCTATAGAATTGTACGGAGTTTTACAGAGTTGTACGGAGTTGTACGGAGTTGTACGGAGTTGTGGGGAGTTTTATGGAGTTGTACGGATTTGTTGCAAGTTGTAGAAATATTACATGAAGTAGTATGGAGTTTTACGGGGTAGCATGGAGTTCTACGGAGTTGTACGGAGCTGTACAGATTTGTACAGAGTTGTACAGAGCTGTACAGAGCTGTACAGAGTTGTACGCAATTGTATAGAGATATCTGGAGTTCTACGGGGTTAGACGGAGTTGTATGGAGTTGTACATAGTAGAACAGAGTTGTAGCGAGTTGTGCTGAGTTGTACGGAGTCCTACGGAGTTGGACGGAGTTGTACAAAGTTGGATACAATTGTACAAATTTGTACGGAGCTGTACGGAGGTGTACAAAGTTGTACAGAGTTATACGGAGTTGTACGGAGTTGTACGGAGTTGTACGCAACTATATGGAGTTGTAGGGAATCATACGAAGTTGTAGGAATTTGTACAGAATTGTACAAAGCTGTACAGAGTTTTACGGAGTTGTATAGAGTAGTGCAGAGTTTTACGGAGATGTACAGAGTTGTACGGAGTTCTGCAGAGTTGAATGGAGTTTTACGGATTTGTAGCAAGTTGAAGAAATATTGTACGAAGTTGTATGGAGTTGTAAAGAGATTTACGGAAGTATACGAAATTGTATGGAGCTGTACGGAGTTGTCCGTTATTGTACGGTGGTGTACGGAGTTGTACAGAGTCGTACAAAGTTGTACGGAGGTGTACGGTACGGAATTGTATGGAGTTGTACGGAATTGTATGGAGTTCTACAGAGTTGTACGGATTTGGAAAGATTAGTAAGGAGTTGTAGCAAGTTGTACGTAGTTGTACGGAGTTGGATGAAGTTGTAAGTAGTTGGACAGAGTTGTTCAGAGTTATACGGGGTTGTACAGAGTTATACAGAGGTGTGCGGAGTTGTACGGTGTTGTACGGAGTTGTAGCACGTTTTACAGAGTTGTACAGAGTTGTACGGGGTTTTACGGAGTTGTACAGAGTTTTACGGAGTTATACAGAGCTGTACAAAGTTGTACAGAGCTGTACGGAGTTGTACGGAGTTGTACAAATTGTACAGAGTCGTACAAATATGTAGGAAGTTGTACGCATTGTACGGAGTTGTAGAGAGTTGTACAGAGTTATACGGAGTTCTATGGAGTTGAACGGATTTGTACAGTGCTGTACGGACTTGTACGCAGTTGTAGTGAGTTGTACAGAGTTGTATGGTGTTGTATGGAGTTGTACGGAGTTGTATGGAGCTGTACGGATTTGTACAAATTTGTAGGGAGTTGTATGGTTCTGTACAGAGTTGTAGAGATTTGTACAAAGTTGGACGGAGTTGTATGGAGATGTATGGAGTTGTACGAAGTTCAACTGAGTTGTATAGAGTCGTAGCAATTCCTAGAGAGTTGTACGGAGGTTTACAGAGTTGTAGGGAGTTGTACGTTATTGTACGGAGTTTTATGGTATTGTAAGGAGTTGTACGGAGTTGTACGGGGTTGGACAGAATTGTGCAGAGTTTTATGGAGTTGAAAGGAGTTGTACGGAGTTGTATGGGCCTGTACGGAGTTATACGGAGTTGTACGGTATTTTAAGGAGTTGTACAGATTTTTATGGAGTTGTACGGAGCTTTTTGGAGTTGTACGGAGTTATACGCAGCTGTACGGAGTTGTACGGAGTTGTATGGTTTTGTAGCAAGCTGTAAGGAGCTGTCCGGGGTAGTAAGGACTTGTACGGAGTTGTACTGGGTTGTACGGAGTTGTACGGAGTTGTCCGGAGTTGTATGGAGTTGTACAGAGTTGTACGGAGTACGCACCTCCGAACCGGAGACCTGGGTACAACGCTCTTGCTTTGCGCTCTCGCTTTGCATTCATGTGGATAAAATTTCAATGAGCCTTACTTTTTGCGGGAACTGATGTGTACACTTGGCAATGAAAATCGATTAGAATTGTTTTATGTTCACTACCTGAAAGAGGGAACAACCTTGACTACTAGGGCCTAGTCCACACTGACCGATTTCTTGCCCGGAACAAAATGCGAGCCAATCTGTCCGTGGAAAACCCTGTTGCAGAGATGACCGCGGATCCTGCTGCAGACAACTTCCCTTAGTTTTCTGTAGACGTTCCCCCCCCCCCCCTTTGCGCTCTTTCTGCATCTGTGGCAACGGCCGCTGACCATTGTCAACCGAATGCACAGGGCTTGAACAGGACCCGGAGGTTCGCAACGGTCGCATGCAATATCCAAAGTTTGACATTATGAGAAGAAATGGGCTACTCCCATTGTTTCAATCGGACCACAGGTTTGAACAAAACAGCAATTCATGCATCATTTTGTTGCCCCACCGCGGAACTCCGCGACGATAATTCTAGGCAAAAAAGTAAGCCTCTGCGGCAGTTGTGGCACACTGAAAAACTGAAGCAGTTGAAGCATCTTTGGTTCAGCACATCTAACACAGCGGGGGACCGAGTATTGCAGTGGAAAGGGGAAAACCTGCCATTGTACCCCCAGCCACAGGGTTACGACCCGTGGTAAAGATACTCTTAGGTGTGAGGGTTAGTGGGTGAGACTCCCACATAATCCATGGAACGAGGGATCTGTGGGTACCTAAACTGGTGCAACATAAGTTGCATAGAGCACAGTCCTCGACTGAAAGCTCTCGCCAGAGATTGACCCCTCGTGGTCATCAAGGGTGCAGCATAGGTTCCCTCACCTCTAAGGCTGTCCTCGCCACAAAACCAAAAAAAATAAACAAGTTAGCAATGCTGTAAACAAAGTTTACAACGGGTTACATAGTAACCAAGTTATCACGTATACATGGTGTACATTTGTAGAATAATTAGTATAGAAGTTTAGATATCCATATCCATTTGCCTCTACTATTACATATGAATTGGTGCGTACAAACCTCGTAGTCGAATCAAACTTAATAAAGAGCCTTTTAGAGTACCTTTCATAAACTTGAATCATCTTCAGTTTTTAATTGGATCTTAGTAGTACAATGAATATTCTTCTTTTAAAAATGACAATAAGATAATAAAAATTGGTAAAAATAAGTATCCCACACATATTTATGTCTGTTTTAAAGGGTAAACCTAAAACGTAATCTTGTTCAAGTTTTTGTTCTGTGTGCTTGTCAATGCCTATCACCTTGCGAAAAGAATGCAGGAGGGTTGCTTCGACTGGTACTTGCGTTCTGGTTGGGAAAACCCATCCAAAAACTATCCATATGTATATCTATAGTTATATCTATCAGTTCCTCTACACCTCATCCATATATATGTCTAAATCCATATAGGCACTAATTTTGTATTTAGAATATATCAATTTGTACCTTTCTTTTCTCTTAGAAACCCGTATTTTTCAGCCTTAACTCTCAAGTTCCTTTGGTGTAGCCTCTCTTCTCATTATTCAGAGACCAGGGGTATAAAGATAGTTGAACTTCGGTTATGACCTGGCACCCAAAAATCATATTTGACATAAGTTCTGGTCAACACCTCCGATTTGTTGTTTGTGTGGTTGAGTGGCCTGCACCTTATCCGTTCGTCGTGGCTGGACGCAGGCGACGCGAATGAGAGGATGAGGGGAGGCGCTTTCTTGTTGTCTCACCTGACCGAGCAAGCTCGCTGCTTCTAGTGCCCGCAGGCCTGCGACCAATGGCATCACTACTTGCTCAATAGCAGTAGCAGCAGCCGTAACCGCAGCACTGACAATGTCTGTGCCTGATGCCTCACAGCAAAAGTACAAGGAATAGCAGAAGCAGCACAATGCGTAGCGACAGCGTAGCAGAAGCAGCAGCAGCAACGTAGCGTTGGAGCTGCATCAGCGCAGCAGCATCGATGCAGAAGCATAGCAGTCGCGGCAATGCAGCACAACAGCGTAGCTGCCTAGCAGTCACAACAGCAGCCGCGCCTGTCGCGACTGCAATAGCAGCAGCTCAGCAGCGCAACAGCGCTGGTGGTGGTTTTTCCGCCGCTGCTGCTGCTTCTGCTCTTGCTGCTGCGCTGTTGCGCTATAGAGCAGAAGCAGCAGCAGCGGCGGAATGACCACCACCAGCAGGAGCAGGAGCAGTGGAGCAGTAGCTGCAGCAGCAACGGCAGCAAAAGCAGCGGCATTTGTAGTAGCTCCGGATGGCAGTAGAGAATGCAGGCAACAGGAGGAGGTAGTGCCTCCCTCTCTCCCCTCATTCTTCCCCTCACTCCCCATTCTCTCCCCCAGTATCTTTTCCCTTCCTTCTTCCTAGTCTCCTCGCGATCAACCGGCCTGAGGCAAACGGACTAGAAAACAGGGCCGACACAATAGCACCTGCCGTTCGCTCCTAGCATTTCAGCTAGGAGAAGATATCACCCTCAGGATCACGGTTCCACACTGAGCAGTTCCTAGGCAATCACTTGCTAGCAACTGTGTCCACTTAACACTTGGTCACTTTCGCGCGAGGTGCTAGTCAAAGACTAACTCCTGGGGCTTAGACCAACCAGTGTCTTCTTTATACTGTTCCTTAGTTGGACAACTCTGTGAGGAGCATCTAAGGCCAGATTGTGTAATTAGAATGAGGAATGAGCCTGGTACATATAGTCCTCGGCCTGGCTTCTAAGGTGTGTGGGTAGTGACACTTTTGGGGTGGTCACTCCACACCACCTCACCAGTCCGCCAATTGGCGCATCCACTGACCGCCAAGTGGCGCACTCTCCTCATGCATGGAGAAATGTCTAAGAAACTTCCCCTGTGCTAGAAGGTCAAAAAACCTCCTGCGCACATCAAGGCTCGATCGTAGGACCTGTTGTCCCTAAGTCCAACATGCTATCCGTTGCGCTACACTTCTGGTGTCTCGCTTGGACTTGCACCACGAACAAGGTTTGGGGGACTTACTCCAAGGGAGCAGTGCATGCCCAACCTGTCCGTCAACCCATAGCAGTGGCTATGGGGCATAGAAGAACAACAATCTCTCCCTTGCACCGTAGGCCACCTGCTGTGGTAGTTTTCATCGGCATGAACCTGTAGCTCTAGGTTGTGTGTGTGCATGTCATTTTTTTTTTTTTTGGTCTTTAGTTCTCATCTCTTGCATCCACCATGCCGACTCCTCGAGCACCTGCAACATGCAAATCACTGTCTAGCGGCTTTGTCAAGAAGTCCGCAAGCATTTTCTTGGTTGCGACGTGCTCCAGTTCCACAACACCCTTGGCAATAAGGTCACGTGAGTAGTGGTACCGAATATCGATGTGCTTTGTACGCCGGGAGATCATGTCGTCCTCTGCCATAGCCATGGCACTTTGGTTGTNTTGCAATGTGCGAAGGAGATCTCAGCCATGAAGCTGTCCATCTCCTTGTACCAGATCCGTGGGGCCTGTTTCAGCCCGTACAACGCCTTCACCAGCTTGCACACCTTACCCTCGGGTGCTTTGACACCTTTCGGTACCTCCATTAGCACCTCCTTGTTGAGCTTCCCATAAAGGAAGGCTGTCTTCACATCCATCTGGTGGATCTCAAGGTCTTTGGCGGCAGCAACAGCAAGCAGGGACCTGATGGAGGCAAACGTGACAACCGGTGCGAAGCTCTCGTCGTACTCAGACCCTGCGCGCTGTGAGAACCCTTTTGCCATGACCCTTGCCTTGTACTTGTCGATGCTATCATCTTGCTTCCGCTTCAACCTGAGCACCCACTTTGAGCCCACCACGTGAGCGTTAGCGGGTCTGTCCACCAGCACCCATGTGCCATTTTCTTCGATGGACGCGAGCTCGCTGTCCACCNATAAGGTCACGTGAGTAGTGGTACCGAATATCGATGTGCTTTGTACGCCGGGAGATCATGTCGTCCTCTGCCATAGCCATGGCACTTTGGTTGTTGATGCGGATGACCGTTGCCTCCTCTTGTGGTGCCTTGATCTCATCAAGCAAACTGCAAAGCCACTGTGTTTCCTTGCTCACTTCGGAGAGTGCAATGTACTCCGCCTCAGCAGTAGAAAGCGAGACGCAGTCCTGCTTCCTGCTTGCCCACGAGACCGCACCACCATTGAGAAGACAAACAAACCCTGAGGTGGACTTCCTGTCATCAATCCGTCCTCCCCAGTCCGCGTCAGTGTAGCATGTCAGCCGCAGCAAGTCTGATCCTTCTAGACCTCCAAACCGGAGTCCGACGTGCCGAGTCTTTTTGNGACCCTTGCCTTGTACTTGTCGATGCTATCATCTTGCTTCCGCTTCAACCTGAGCACCCACTTTGAGCCCACCACGTGAGCGTTAGCGGGTCTGTCCACCAGCACCCATGTGCCATTTTCTTCGATGGACGCGAGCTCGCTGTCCACCCCCTCCTTCCACTTGGCCGCATCGGGCCTTGCCAGCGCTTCAGCCACAGTGAGCGGCTCTCCCTGAGCCAAACAGGACCAGCTCAGTCCAGTCCAGCTTCCAGTGTCAGCGTCGTACTTTGGAGTTTGTTTTCTCTGTCGTGTGCTGCGACGTTGCATTGCTGGTGGATGTTTGCCATGCTGTTGCTCCTGTGGTGTTGGCTGCCCTGGAGTTGAATTTTCCTCTTTTGAAGAGCCACTGGCCTCCGAGCTNGGTAGTACTCGAGAGGTCCCATGTCCTTCATCTTAAATCTGCTGGCCAGATTTTTCTTGAGGTCCGTGAGGGCCTCCTGCGAGGAAGAACACATGATAAGATCATCCACGTACAACGCCACAAGTAGCAAGCCACGTTCGTCCTCCCGCACATAGACACTAGGGTCATTTTTGCAATGTGCGAAGGAGATCTCAGCCATGAAGCTGTCCATCTCCTTGTACCAGATCCGTGGGGCCTGTTTCAGTCCGTACAACGCCTTCATCAGCTTGCACACCTTACCCTCGGGTTCTTCGACACCTTCCGGTACCTCCATTAGCACCTCCTTGTCGAGCTTCCCATAAAGGAAGGCTGTCTTCACATCCATCTGGTGGATCTCAAGGTCTTTGGCGGCAGCGACAGCAAGCAGGGACCTGATGGAGGCAAACGTGACGACCGGTGCGAAGGTCTCATCGTACTCAGAACCTGCGCGCTGTGAGAACCCTTTCGCCACGACCCTTGCCTTGTACTTGTCGATGCTATCATCTTGCTTCCGCTTCAACCTGAGCACCCACTTTGAGCCCACCACGTGAGCGTTAGCGGGTCTGTCCACCAGCACCCATGTGCCATTTTCTTCGATGGACGCGAGCTCGCTGTCCACGGCCTCCTTCCACTTGGCCGCATCTGGCCTTGCCAGCGCTTCAGCCACAGTGAGCGGCTCTCCCTGAGCCAAACAGGACCAGCTCAGTCCAGTCCAGCTTCCAGTGTCAGCGTCGTACTTTGGAGTTTGTTTTCTTTGTCGTGTGCTGCGACGTTGCATTGCTGGTGGATGTTTGCCATGCTGTTGCTCCTGTGGTGTTGGCTGCCCTGGAGTTGAATTTTCCTCTTTTGAAGAGCCACTGGCCTCCGAGCTGGTCTCAGAGGCCTCGGACGTCTCCGACTCTGTGTCGGAGCTCGCCGCTGCGTCAGCCTGCGCAGCCGCTCCCCCTGGCACACCACTCTTCTTCACGGCCTGCCGCACTGGCACCACTTGCCAGTTTTCAGGAGCTTGATCTCCTGACTCTAGCAGCACCAACCACTCTCCCTGTTTTGGAGCTTCCGTGGGATCAAGCATCTCTTCCTTACCTGGTTTCCTCTCGTCAAAGGTGACATCCCGGCTGGTGATGAGTCTTCTTCCTGCCAGGTCCCACAAGCGATATGTCTTGTTGGCCGTCTCATAGCCCACCATAATGCACTTTCGTGCTCTTGAATCCAGCTTGCCGGCACCCTCACCCGCCTGGACCTTTGCCCATGCGGTGCAGCCGAATACTTTCAGGTGTGATGCGTCCGACTTCTTCCCTCACCAAACTTCTTGTGGTGTCATCTGTTGCTTTCCCTTCTTCTTTCCGCGCCTGCCCAGAGCAGCCGCAGGAGTCATGTTGACGAGATAGCATGCCGTTCTTGCCGCTTCTGCCCAGAACCACGGTGGAAGCTTTGCATCGAAGAGCATGCTACACACCATGCCGAGGATGGTCTGATTCCTCCGTTCGGCAACACCATTACTCTGCGGCGTGTAAGGCGGTGTGGGCTGGTGGTTGATCCCATGTTGCCGCAACCAGCCCTTGCATGCCTCGTACTCTCCGCCGTTGTCGCTCCGCATCCCTTTGACTCTCTTTCCGGTCTGCCGCTCCACCATGGCGACAAACTCCTGCAACTTTTCTCTGACCTCTCCCTTTGTTTTGAGGAAGAAGATCCACACCTTGCGGTTGTGGTCGTCTATGAAGGTCAGAAAATACTTGCTACCACCGTTTGATGCCGTGCGAAAGGGTCCGCACACGTCGGTGTGAATCAGGTCAAGGGCTGATTCTGCGCGGCGACCATTGCGCTCAAAGCGATTTTGCTTGGTCTTGCCTTGGAGGCAAGGTTCACACAGGCTGCCACACTCAACCGCATCCTTCTTGCAACCATCCATGCCACAGACCAGCTGTTGTTGCTGAATAACTTGGAGCGTGCTGTTTGCAACGTGCCCAAAGCATCTGTGCCACAGATCAGTGTCTTCGTCCTTTGCGGCAGAGGATGCTTTTTCAGTTCTTGTTGGTGTGCTCTCCTGTGTTGGTGCCGAGACCACTGCCTCCGCTGCACCCCCATGACCCTCGTCTTTCGAGGTCTTTGCTGCCATTGTCTGCAATACGTAGAGTCCGTCAACCCATGAAACCTGTGCCACGAGATCTTTGTTGGCATAGAGGACCTTGATGTCCTCGTTCCTGGCGATGACCGCCTTCTTCTGTGTGAACACCACTGTCATGTCGTTGTCCATTATCTTTGACATGGACAGAAGGTTTGCCGCAAAGGAGGACATGTAGACCACGTCACGTAGCCGTAGATCCTTCTCTGCACCATTAAGGTTGATGCTCACCAGCTTGTCTCCCATGCCCTTTGCGTTGACGACACTGCCGTTTGCACATCTGAACCGCCAATCGGTGGGGCCGATGGAGACAAATCCAGCCTGGTCGTTGCTGGAGTGATGATCGGTGCCGGAGTCGAGCCCAAAAGCTCCTGGCCTGAGCAGCGCCGCTCCTTTTGCTGGAGGCGTGCTCTGTGCCATCATGTTGGTGGCTTCTTTGCCACCCTTTTTGTTGCCTTTGTTCCCACCGCTTCCGCCGTCTTCCTTCTTTGGCGACCTGCACTCTCTTGCCCAGTGCCCAGGTTTGCCGCAGTTGCGGCAGTTACCCTGTCGCTTGGGAGCCTTGCCGCCATTGTTGCCTGCGCCGCCACCGCTTCCGCTGCTGCCTTTCTGACCAGAGGCTGACCCTTTGCTCCCGCGGCCACCGTAGCGTGCGGCATAGGCTGAGAAGTTAGCCTCACTTCCGCTGCGGCGCATGGCCTCGTTTCGCACGTACTCGGACACTGCCGGGTACGTCAGGTCGTCCTCCTTCTAGCCGCCCATGACGGTGATCATTGGACTCCAGCTCTCCGGTAGCGCCATGAGGAGGATCATGGCTTGCATGTTCTCGTCAAGGTCCCAGTTCATCTGGCGAGCCTCGACAAGGAGTCCTTCAAACTCCTGTAGGAGATCAGGGATTGATTTGCCCTCATTCACCCGCATGCTGATCAGCCGTTGTAGGATGAATAGTCTGTTCGCGAGGGAGGTGGATTGGTGCACGCGCTTGAGCTTGTTGTAAGCTTCGGAAGCCAGCGTGTACCCGGCAATGATGGGAACATACTTCTTGGCTATCGCGTTGCTGAGGAATGACATTACAATATCATTTCGATCCATCCAAGCCTCATGCTCAGATGTGCCTTCCNCGGGAACCTGCTCCTCTCCCTTCAGTAGCTTGATGAAGCCGCGCACTTTCATCGCCAGCTCAAACTGCCATCTCCAAAGGGGGAAGTCAATCCCCTCAAAAATGGGGATTCCTCCCAGGGGTCCAAGACCTTGCGGCAGTGACATAGCACTCACATTTGCTCCAGTGGTCTGCCCTGTGGTAGCCACTGTTGAGCTTGAGGACTGCCCTGCGGCAGCCCCCACTCCTCCCCATGGGTCAACCATTTTTGTTGCCCTTGTCTGCTTCCCACGTCTCTGCTGCGTTGAGGCCGATGTAGACTGATGTTAGCTGATGTCTGCTACCGGTTTTAGGATACAGATCCGTTGCTTACCCCTCCAGCCGATGTTCACCTGCAGATAGAGAATATATCTACACCAACTCACCCAGGGTCTTGCCACCAAGGGCAGAGCTTGTCCTGGTTGGGACACAAGGGTCGTGCCTCCAAGGGCAGAGCTTTTCCTTAGTCCCTGTGTGCTAAGTGCAGACCAAGCCGTTGGAGCGTATGAAGCTGATGGAGCTGATGGAGTTGATGGAGCCGGCGTGTGCACCTGGAGAGAGCGTAGCAGAGTTGAGCGAAGCGTGCCTTACAACTGGTCAGTGTGGGCCCATAACCCTTTGTCAACCGGCCTGAGGCAAACGGACTAGAAAACAGGGCCGACACAATAGCACCTGCCGTTCGCTCCTAGCATTTCAGCTAGGAGAAGATATCACCCTCAGGATCACGGTTCCACACTGAGCAGTTCCTAGGCAATCACTTGCTAGCAACTGTGTCCACTTAACACTTGGTCACTTTCGCGCGACGTGCTAGTCAAAGACTAACTCCTGGGGCTTAGACCAACCAGTGTCTTCTTTATACTGTTCCTTAGTTGGACAACTCTGTGAGGAGCATCTAAGGCCAGATTGTGTAATTAGAATGAGGAATGAGCCTGGTACATATAGT
>SZWC01007075.1:54686-65914 GCA_023375785.1 Penium margaritaceum
CATGACCATGGCGGCTCCACTAGGCGAGGGCATTAAGCCACGTCAACAAAATCTGGCTCATTCGTCAATCCATCTAACCCGCGATCACCGCGTCCAGCTGTCTGCCAGCACGCCCAGACGTTCGGGGCCTCCCTCATCGACGTCAACCCGCCGCCCAGAGCGCGTCTACCAATATCAAGGTTGGCGCACCCCCATGCTGCTCGCCGCCTTTCTGCTCACATGGCTTGGCACATCTCTGTCTGAGCAGGTGTATGCCATGGACTGGAGATCTAAAGGACACATCATCACCCCACCTAACAAGGAGCGGACGAGAAACCCTTCGGCGTTCCCGGCTTTCCCTCAGGCTTGATATGGAGCCCATCCCCATCGATGGACCATGGCGTTTTCATCATTCTGGTACCGCATGGAGCCTCGGGAGTCTCAGCCCGCGGGCAAACCACACAATCTTTTTCGACACTTCTGGGAAAAAATCCGAGTTTTCAAAGCCCAGTCCTTTACTTCAGAAAAAATCAGAAAGGTGATCCCTGGATTGGTAACCAAGCACCCCGAAACCCTCCTAAAAAATGGGCAAAAAAGAGAACGGAAAAAAGAAAATCCCGGAGGCGCTTGGGTTACCCCGCTATCCCGCGACGGCAATACCCCTGCTCCGCCCTCACATCCGCTCCTCCCAGGCGAAGTTTCTTGGACTTAAACAGCCGCGGAACGAGAGTGGATTCAACACCGTGGGATAACTCCCCGTTTTTGTCCAAGTCCGCACATCAGAGCCAGCAGCAGCACCTGCAAGCCGCACAATGGCAGCAGGTACGAACATTTGCTCCCCCTTGGCAGGTCTTTTCCCGTTTCCTTGCAACATACAGCTCGACCCAGTTTTCAAAGACATTTTTCCTCGCCCCACACGAAAGTGTGGCAGGCCAAACTACCCACCCCGCTACTCCTCCTACTAATGCCACGTATTCCCATACGGTCGGCTCCTCCCAAACCGCGTACCTTAGTACGACGGGCTCCTATCTTTTCGCACCTCTCGGCTTAGGCCAGTCACTATCCGTTCCGAGCATGGCTTTGACTATCCTCAGACTTATCAAATCTGCAGCAAATTCCTTGCGAGCAACTATCTTTTCTACTTTGCCTGATATCCCGTCTCATCCGGCTCTGTTTGACACAGGTCCTTCGAACATGGAAGGGGTGTGCAACGTCACCGAAGTCCCCGCAATCAATGGGCTGTCCAGAACGTCGGAAGTGACTGCGCATTTTCAGCCTTCAGCAGGAGGTAAACCCCATATGCAAAATCCTCCCAAATCAGCCAAAGACAAGTCCAAGCGTAAATACATGCCGTCGGCTGAGTCCTCACCGGAACCAGGTTGGTCCCAAACACTTGGGAGAAGGTCCTTCCTCCCAAACTGTATCCTCACCCTTCCTTGCCCCCTCTATGCAGGCACTTCCGCCGGCGCCGGCCGCTCGAATGGCACAGTAATCCTGCCACGCCCTGCTCAGTCTACTTTCAACAAACAACCTGAACTGCATGGCACTGGCCCGGCCCGTGTTTCTGGCCCCAACACCCCGCGGGACTCATCTGGCACCTCCTCTAGCGGTCTGTCTGGAGAGTTGGACGGCAACCACACCAACCCCGACCCGCTCGCTGCCAATCGGACACCACCCGTCGGACGCTCACCTGCCCTTTCCGGCTCCGCGACGGATTTTGAAGACGCACGCAGACAGCTCCTTGCCAAAGGCACTATTCAGCGCCGCCCGGTGGCCCACAAGGCAAGTATGGATTTTGAAGGTGTCACCAAGAAATTCAATCAACTTTTCTATCTCACTTTTCCCAACGCTGTGGCAAATCTTGGAGATCGCATCGCGCACTCCTTCCTGCTGATGCTACACCGCCGCTATCCGGTTGATGTTCCTGAGTCCACTCTCACCTCTGCTAAGGTCTTTTCCTCTGAGACCGTTTTCCGCGGGAAAGTCTTGATGGCAAAGTATTCTGTGCAAGTCGAAGACTACGAAGGCACCATCCCCGGACTGGCGGTCGCGCAATCCCCGTATATCTTCAAACCCGCAGGTCTGTTTACTCAATTGCTCTCTGTTCATGTATCCTTGCGATGCAAAGCTAAAAAGGCCTCTGTCCCCACTCACACAGACCATGAGCCAAGAATTGAGGTGATCGTGACCAAGGTCACATGCCCGGCCTTTGAGGCCTACAAGCTCTGCTATCCGGACAGGATGANCCATGCTGGTACGTCGCTCTGTCCATTTTCAAACTCTCGGCAACGTTCCCCATGCTTAACACTTCCTGTTTTGATCTACAGAACGCCAGATCGGCAACACGCTTTTTGCCCCCCTGTGGCAAACCGACAAGGGCATCATTTTCTCGAACGCCGGCAAGAAGATAGAGAAGCATGTCTGCAACTACAAACGCTGCGGGAAGTACTCTGGGAGCTCCCTCGACGAACTCTTCGATCATATCAACACGCGCACACACGACATGGCACGTGCGGCATATCTGGCCAACCCAACCCAGGAGCATTTCCACGTGAATGTCAACAGCGACCTTGCTTCCCTGAAGAAGAAGTTCGAGCTGTGAACACCATCCCAGGTATAACCTGCAAATCCTACAACACTGTTTCCTCGCAATTAAAGCACTTTCAGGTTTCTCACCTTTTACCCATCCGTGCTGAAACAGGCAGGTTCAAGTCTGGCACACAGCCGGCCATTTCCAATCCTAGTCCACCATGGCCACCAAGGGTTGGAAACTCTCCCACTATCTCATGGGCTACAAAGAGAGCCCCAGAAGATGCAGCAATGACAGAACGTTTTTTCCATAAGTTCAGTAAATCTTCTCTGTGTCCTAGCATGTCTAGATGTCAGCAGTACACTAGTGGGCCTATCGGTCTGTTCAGGAATTCCGTGCGGTATCTGTATCCGCCCCTAGCAGCTGGTAGACCAGATGTAGTTTGCTCAACAGCTCCCTGCCATGGTACATTTTTGCAAAAGGGCTCATTGGAAGGCTCCAATTCATACATTCTACATCCTCTCACTTCGGCTTCTCTCTCCCCCCGTCCCCTCCTATTCACTCACACCCCACCAACATCTAACAGACCAAAGGGAGTAGGCAAACACAATGTTTATAATCCCAACCTGATCCTTTGGTTCTTGCCATTCACAACAATTTCAGAACCTTTCGCTCCCCCATCCAGAGACTGTATAAATCATGCACACCAATATCAGGGCCAGGGCTCTTCCTCCTACAATCATCACCAAGAACATTACTACAAGTCCAGGAATTGATTCCATCTCTACAAAGCACTCTCTTGGAGAGTTCCCTTCTTCTATGCAGTTCTGTCTATAAACAAGAAGAAATACAAAATAGGATTCTCAATTCACCTCCTCTCCAGCTCAAAAACTTTGATCAACACGTCTCTGCAAGTACAACACACAAATACTAAATCCAAGGAACAATCTGGGAATTTCATTACTCAAATCCTACTTGCAGCGACAGCTCTCAGAGGTTTGGACGATACCTCCTCAAACCTCCCTCAAGGAAATACCCACCCACAGGAACCTATGGTACCTAGCTCATCAAACGAAACACAGGCTCAATTAGCAACCCCACCCCTAGCAATACCCCAACCCCATTCTCAGTCCTTGATCTCCCAAGAGATGGTCCCCAACTCCCCATCACTTTCACCCTCTCTACACATCAATAAAGGAGCTCAAACCTCTACACACACCCTAATCACAAGACCCAATGTGATAACAGCTCCTAAGCAAGGTTTCACTTCCACACACCCCCAAACTGTATCCACAACCAAGGAGACACCCAACACAAACAAAAGTCCATTCACACCCACACCAGACGCACCCCTAAACCACACGAGCATCACCTACCCACCTAACCTAACTCCTTCAACAAAGACATCAAGTAAGAGGAAAGGCCCGTACCAGAAGAACCTAGCATCAAGGAAGAAGCTGAGACGTTCTCAACCCACCACTCAAACAAAACAACGAAAGGCCACACCAACCCCCCCCAACGGGAACAAACGTAAGGCCACAGAATCCCTCAAGGAGGAGGAGACACAAGTCCGGCCTTTCCAAGAACAGTTCAACATTGTGTCCTTCAACATCAACGGTCTGTCTAGTCACCAAAAGATCCCCCACCTAATCTCATTCCTTGATTCCCATCAACCAACCATCTGCCTTCTAGCAGACTCCAGAATTGACAATCCAGAAAAGGTCACAAAACTGGAAAAAAGGCTTAAGAAATGGAAAGTGATTGCTANTGCTCTTCAATCCCAGAAAGGCTACACTTATCTCAAGTCCGCCCACGGAATCAAGCAGGATTGCCCAACATATCTTCAAAATAGGCAACCTAGTTTTGAAGCTCACCGGCATCTATGCGCCACCAAATCTCAAAGAAAGAAGGGTTTTTTGGTCCACCCTAGAAGACTTCTTATCTAGACACCCAACAGTCCTCCTCACCGGGGATTTTAACACAACGTACTGGGACGTGGACAGACTCCCTAATAAGCCTTCCAAGGACTCCAGACTCTTCCTCCAAACCATGCGAGAACACAGTCTCCTAGACACTTTTAGGAATCTAAACCCGGAATCACAAGTGTTCACTTACTTCTCTGCATCCCACAAATCCTCGTCACGCATAGATCAGATATATCACACGCAGGACTTTAACCATCACATCCAAGGCATAAAGCATGTCCCAGTACCAGCTACACTTTCAGACCATATCTCAGCTCCCATGGCTACTATTCTTTTCAACTCTAACGGACCAAGCGGAAAAGGTCTCTGGAAATTCAATATGTCGCTCTTAGACCGGCCAAAATGCCAACAAATTATCCAACAGAACCACTCAGACACATGGGAACACTTCATTACAGCCATACGGAGACAAGTGCGTCAGTTCAGTGTCGAAGAGAACAAAAGACGCAGAAAGACAATCACAAAGACTGAAGAGAACCTACAAAATGCCAAACAAAAATCTTGTGTAAACCCAAACGACCCTAACCTCCTCAACCACATCAGGAACCTTGAAAACTCACTGGCCAAGTATGCTCTATCCTCGCAACTTCATCTCCACAACATGGCTCATTTAAAATATGTGGAAGGGCTTTCTAAGCCATCAAAAACCCTCACCAGTTTCATCAAAGCAAGGAAGCAAGCAGTCCTCATCACGGCCCTCAAAACAAAAGAGGGGGTGATCACGAGTGATGTTAAATCAATGCAACAGGTGGCATCATCCTTCTACTTGGCACTTTATACACCACCACCTAACGCCCCCAAAAGACCTTCGCTACCTAGCTTACCTCAAGTTTCGATACATCTGCTCCACTCCTTATCCTGCCCAATCACACTAGAAGAAATCCAGGAGGCGATCCGAATTTCACCAAAAGGAAAATGCCCCGGGCCAGACGGGCTACCAAGTGAATTCTATCAAGCCAATCCACACGACATCCTCAACAGAATCCAACGCCTCTTCCAGGAATTCCTGGTTGACCCGACCAGCCATCCCACCTTCACGGACTCCGTCACATGTCTCCTTTTTAAAAAAGGAGACCACACAGACATGAGCAATTATCGTCCTATTTCCCTCCTCAACTCAAGCTACAAAATCCTGGCCAAAATTCTGGCCAGACGGCTCAGGAAAGTTTTACCCTATATCATCAGCCCAGAACAAACAGGTTTCGTCCATGGTCGGAACATAAAAGACACCCTCTCATGTATTTTTGACCTACAACATTGGTCACAAAACTCAGANAAACCATGGAAGCCATGGGTTTCCCCCCTCTTTTCATCCACTGGATCCAATCCACGCTCACAAATACACGCACTAGCTTTCTCATCAACGGTCACCAATCCTCTCAAATCACAACGCTCACAGGTGTACGCCAAGGCTGCCCTCTGGCACCGCTGCTCTTTATAATAGGGATGGAACCTCTAAACCAACTACTCAAGACAAGAATCCCCAAACTGATTAGAACCAAAAATCCCATCCCAAATTTTGGGGCATACGCAGATGATACCACGATCTTTGCAAAAGACCAAGAAGCTTTAGATACGGCAGCAGCGATTCTTGACGAATGCAAGGACCTGACCGGACTAAAAGCAAATGCAGCTAAAACCTTCATACTTCCTGCTGGCCCCAACTCGGACGCACTCACAAACACAACATACCAATACACAATCCAACCCCAACGTGTCCTCGGCTTGTGCCTGGATCAAAACACTACTTCACCAACAATGTGGGAAATCATCAAAAGTAAAATTCAGGAATCCATCGAGATCTGGCGGAAATTTCATTTACCCCTGCTTACAAGAATCATCATCGTCAACGCATACCTCACGCCAATCTACATGTACAGATCTGACCTTTGCCCACCACCACCGGAAGTGTTGACACAACTCAAAAACTCGCTCTTTAACTTCCTCTCTGGAACAAAGAAGGACGGCAAACTAAGATTTGTCAACAGGAATCTTGCGATCACACCCCAGGACGAGGGAGGCCTTGGAATGATGTGCCCACAGACACTTATTGCTGCACAAAGTGCACGCAGAGTCTACAAGCTCCTGCAACCCACTATGGAACAATGGAGATCAGTGGCCTGTATGTCGAACAGTTTCAAGAAAATGGGCCATTTTTTCCTTTCCCACCCAGCCATCCTTAGGAACAAGAAAATAAAACGTTCCAGATGGTTCGAATGTCTTCATTATTTCACCAAGACTAACCCAATTATTCTACCACCCGCGCTCGTGAGACACGAAATCTTGGAAGAGTACATCGCCTTCAACAAGGTTTTCACCAAGCCTAATGGAACGCCCTTTGGGGTCGATCACCGTGAATTCTTCCTCTATGAGAAAGAAATTCAAATCAAACACCTCTTCCCCGAAGAAGGTAACACATACACAAACAACTTTGCCCCTTGAAATCCTGAAGACTTCACACAGGATGAACTTAACGTCCTCAAGAGAATCTGATCACAGGTTCCTCAGCCATGGGAAAACTGTATCCTCAACATGGAAAGCACATCTGACCAATTCGAGTATTGGTGCCTTACCAACTATACAGTGAAAACTCCCCTCTTCTTATACCGGGTCACTCGCCATGGAGATGAGTACACGACCCAAACAGTTCAAGTACTACAAGATCTAAGCATAATAGAAACTAACAAACCACCACTCGTCATACATGACATCAGCCACCTAACCCCAGTACACACTGAGAACAACAACTTCATAGGCTACGCCAACAATGTTGTACAACCCTCGTGGCGTCTGGGCACCAAACAACCAAGACTAATGAACCTCTACAAAAATCTCCTGAAGCAAAGCCTCAAACCAGTTACCTACCCAGATAAATGGATGGAAGAGACCGGAACGTCAGTCTCGCCCAAATCAACCACGGCAATCATTAAATCGGAGATACTACCCCCAAAAGCAAAGGATAGGCTCCTACGGATATTACTCTGCTGCATCCAAGTAAGGGAGAGGATCAAATTCTTCCCACACCCGTTCGTAAACATCTGTCCTCTATGCAACCTTTTTCGAGAAACAATATCACACGCATTCGAGACCTGTGGAAGACTACAACAAACGCTGCAAAAACTACAAACTAGTCTCACACTCATGTGCAACATACGATCGCCACTCCCCTTCATCTTCAGTAGCAACCATCCTAGATTTCCCATATGGCAGCTCCTTCAAGCCACAACTTTCACAGAACTATGGTCCTACCGCTGTCAAATATCACTTGGAAATCAAAAAAGCTTCCAAAACCCAACAGCCTACTTATCCTCCCGTATCTCAAAGGCCTTTGTACATAATCTAAACACTCACATCTCCTCCCTACATAAATACCGTAAAACAAAAACCCTCACGAAACTGCTTCACTCACTCACCATTCAGCCTCAAATAGCAAAAATAGACACCAAACTTTCTCCACCGGTTGCTGTGTTACACCCACAACTAGCCAACATCTGGAACAACAAACCTAACAACATGGGGGGCTGGGTATTTCAGAGGATTGTTTAAATCACAACTTCTGAACCCCCTTTTTCGCTTGGTTACGACCAGCGGGATAGATATCTTTGGGAGTGGATGTTTAGTGGGTGACCACTCGTTATACGAGTGGAAGCCCCACATAACCCTACGGTTTCTTAACCGATGGGTACCTACGTTGGTATAACTTCGGTTATATGGGGCGCAGCTCAGCTGTAAGCCCCCACTATAATGGTGCCAATAAAAGGGTGACCACCTCCAAGGCGCATCTATTGCCGCAAAAAAAAAAAGAAACAAGAGCCAGGTGTTGCACGCAAAGCGTGCATAGGGTTACATAGTAACCGAGCAAAAGTATTCATATTGGTATCTCTTAAGACGCTGAATAATTGCCCGCATAATGGAAGGCTTGCCATGAGAATTTACCTCATCCATGGAAACAAAACTGGTTATAAATGGACTGCCAAAATGTCACCCGCATTCGTTCAAACTAATTTTTTTGTTGCCCATTGTGTATGGTTTCGGCGAACTCTTTCTAAATTACATCAAGCTACGCTAGTTTTTCATCCAGATTTTGTGGATATAAAAGGGAAAAAAAAACCAAAAAGTGAACGAATGCGCTTGAAAGTATAGTATTATGTATGACAATTCACCAACATATTGAACAAGAACCTCAAAAGGTATTTCATCTCTTTTTTAAGAATATGGTTTTATCTTATGATTAAATTATTTAAATGATATTAAATTGTTTTTGTATTGTGAACATGCTAGTTTCACACGTTTATTATGAGCTTCACTTAATAAAACATTATCTGTGAGAAATTTGGATGAATCTTGAATGTTTCCTTGTTTTATAAAAAATAATATGACGTAATTATAGGCATAATTTGATTTATTTATCTTATTTTATGACGGTGGTTGAATTTCTTTTCTTTCAATTGCATTTTGACCCTACTTGAAGCCGGGTTCAAGAGTCTCAAGAGTTTAGCATTCCGACCAGTTCTGGGAAACAGCACAGGGCGAGGCCAAGGGGGAGCGACTGGATGGCCTAAACGTACAGTCCGTACCATTCTATCCTAGCGTCGGACTCCTCATTCCGTACTATCCGGGGTCTGTCCGGAATTCGAGGTCGAAGTCCGTGATTTTTTCGTCTGGGCCGACCTCATCTGTGCGTCCGCGGACGGGGGGGGGCATACAGTCCAACTGATTCTTGCGCCCTGATTGGGGGATATGGCAGAAAAACGGCCGATCCACCAATCACGATTTTTTTGAAGCATCTTTTGGCCACGAACCGCTTGTAATAGGTTACTATGTAACCCAAAAAAAAAAAAAAAAAAAAGGCAATTCCCGCGTGCCGATAATCGAAAATCGGCGAGTGTGGACCTTGCCCCAAATCAACCGTCCGCGCTTTCAATTAATCGTGTTCTATGAATGAATACTGAAAAAGCCAGCAAAGACATCTTGGCACATCCTGGATGTGCCTGGCGAGCAGCAGTTGGCCTGCACAACTGGAGGGGAGTGGTGTGGCGTGCTGCTGCGCCACAGTTGGCTGCCGCACAGCGCTGACTCGGCTGTGCTTGCCGTCTTCATGCTGCGGCGTTCTCATGGGCAAAGACACTGCCTGTCCTGCCCGGCGCAACTGACACGTGGCACTGCCACGTGGACCTGAGCCCGTCCCCAGCCAAAGGAGAAGCCAAGCAGCGCCGTGTCAGCCATGGGGTCGCCAGCGCGCAAGCTGGCAGAGACAGTTTCGCGCGGCCTCGTGTCCGATGTGAGTGGGTCGATGACAAGGAGGATGACGTCGAGGGTGAAAACAGAGGATGAAATAGAGGACAGAGCAGATGGCTGTTGAGACGGTGTCACGCGGCAACACGAGCATGTGCGCCTTGGCAAGACCGGCTGGAGTTGTTGACACCTTCTGTGTGAAGAAGAAAAGAATCGGAAAACCGTTGGATTTGGCCAGAGTAAGTAAGTGTCTGGATGGCGTACATTGAGGCGGATGGTGCACTTTCCATGTTTACACGAGCTCTTCAGCTTGTTGTATGGTATTCATGACACCATGCATCAAGCATGGGCTTGATCTGGCGCGGTCTGGTTTGGCATGCCATTGCGGCCCCTGGTGCGTTGTTGTTCAGGTGCTCGGCGAATGTGTGCAGCAGCCAGCGTGGCGGCATGGCACACCGTCCTTCCTCCGAAGGACAGGCACACTTTCCTTACCAGTGTCCCTTTCTACCCTTGCGCATTGTCTTCTCCTCCTTGCGCCCCAGATATACCGGTGCTCACTCAAGAAGCAGACGGGGGTGAGTCTGCGCTACATGATGGCGCACGGCGCGCATCCCACGGACCGCAACCTTCTCATTGCCGCTCAGTTTCTGCAGCAGGAGCTGCCCATACGCCTCGCCCATAGAGTGACGGAGCTTGAGAATCTTCCGTACGGTCTCTCCACCAAAGGCCCTGTGCTCAAGGTGTGCTCCCATGTGCTCAAAAGAGTACAAGCAGAAGCAGCCAGCAGATGGCCTCTTGAACAATTGTGGTTGGATGGTTCGGCACAGGTTCCCGTGGGTATCTCGCAGTGATTGTCGCCGTTGTCGCCACCGTTGCCGTCGTCGTCGTTATCGTTGACGTCGCCACAGCCATCGTTCGTTGGTTTGGCCAATCCCTCCTCCGTGGTCATTTTCGTCGCCGGCGTCGTCAACGTCGTTGTCGTTGTCGCTTGTAGCCTGTCATCACCACCATCATCATTGTTGTCGTGGTCGTGGTTGTCACCTTCCTGTCATCACCACCATCATCATTGTTGTCGTGGTCGTGGTGGTTGTCATCGTTGTCGTCGTTGTCCTCGTCGTCGTCGTCGTCCTCGTCGTCGTCGTCGTCATCCTTGTTGTCGTCGGCAGAGTTGCAATATCGAAATATCGATATCGATATCGACGATATCGATATCAATATCGATATTTCGATATCGATATCTTTTTTTTTAATATCGATATCGACCCTCAGCAAGTCAATATCGATATGGATAACGATATCGAAATATCGATATATCGACTCGATGTTTCGATATCGATATGTATGGCGATATTCAGGTGAAAAGAGGGGGGGGGGAAGACAAGACAACGACCTCTTTTTTCCTAAGGCATAAAAACGTAGTGAGGGGGAGGGAGGGAAGGGGAAGAAGGGGAACAGAGGGAGACGAAGAGGGGGGCGGGAGTGGGTGGAGGACAGGTTGG
>SZWC01007075.1:66074-91337 GCA_023375785.1 Penium margaritaceum
GGGGGGAAGAGGGGGAGGGAGGACGAAGGGGAGGGAGAGGAGAAGGGGGAGGGCGGGAGGAGAGCGGGGAAAAGAGGGGGAAGGGAGGAGGAGGGAGGGAGGGGGAGGATAGACGTGGAGGAGGGGAGGGGGGAGGGAGAGGGGGATGGGAGAGGGAGAGGGAGAGGGAGAGGGTAAGGGGTATGGAGGAGAGGAGAAGGGGGAGGGAGGAGAGGAGGAGTGGGAGGGAGGACAGGAAGAAAGAAGAGGGGAAGGTTGAAGATAGAGAGGGAGAGGCACCATGATCTATGCATTCCATGTCACCACCAACCATGTGGTTTACGCATTCCATTCCATGTGACCATCTATGTGGTTTACGCATTCCATGCTATGTGGACTACGCATTCCATGTCATGTTGTCTTCGCATTCCATGTCATGTGGTCCAAAGCTGTTACATCGGATTCGGATCGGATTTATCCGAATCTGAACTTTAAAATCCGAATCCGAACCGATCCGAACTTTAAAGTTCGGATTCAGATCCGATCCGATCCGAACTTTTAGCCAAGGTACCCGAACACGATCCGACCCGAACCACCACTTCGGTTTAGTGATCGGATACATCTTCCTTTGATCGGATAGTTCGGTTTGTAAGGCATGACCTCGGTTTAAGTTCGGATTTGTTCAGATAGTTCGGATTACATTCGGATTCAGTTCGGATAGTTGTTTATTTCCTGGTTTTTCTAAAGAGAATTTGAGTTTTTAAAGTAGTAGGTGAGGAATTTGCGTACATACAACCTGTGTGGACCCGTTTCAGGTTGGAATGGAGGTGGAATTCAGTAGAGTTGGGGGCGATTAAAACCGAAATCCGGTTTTTCCGGTTTTTTAAACCGAAAAACCGAAAAACCGGAAAACCGAAACCGAAAAACCGGTTTCGGTCCGGTTTCGGTTTCTCCTCAGGAAACCGGAACCCCAGATCTGAAACCGGGGTTGTCTGTAAGGGGGAAAACCGGTTTTTTCCGGTTTTTCGGTTTTCTGGAAACCGTGCGCTTTTGTGAGGGGAAACCTGAACCGGTTAAAGTCGGTTTTTCGGTTTTTTCGGTTTTCCGGTTTTTCGGTTTTCCGGTTTTCCGGTTATAACCGACCTGTGAGGGGAGACCGGTTCCGGTTCGGTTCCGGTTTCCCCTCACAGACAGAAACCTGTGTTTAAAAAAAAACCGAAACCGAAAAACCGGTTTCGGTTCGGTTTCGGTTTCTCCTCAGGAAACCGGAACCCCAGATCTGAAACCGGGGTTGTCTGTAAGGGGGAAAACCGGTTTTTTCCGGTTTTTCGGTTTTCTGGAAACCGTGCCCTTTTGTGAGGGGAAACCTGAACCGGTTAAAGTCGGTTTTTCGGTTTTCTCGGTTTTCCGGTTTTTCGGTTTTCCGGTTTTCCTGTTATAACCGACCTGTGAGGGGAGACCGGTTCCGGTTCGGTTCCGGTTTCCCCTCACAGACAGAAACCTGTGTTTAAAAAAAAACCGAAACCGAAACCGAAATTTCGGTTTTCGGTTTCGGTTTTAACGGAAACCGACGGTTTCCCAACTCTAGAATTCAGTGCTGGAGCCAAAAGTAGAGGAGTGTGAAGGGTTGTGGAGGATGAGGATCACGTTGGGGGGAAATCTCAATTTTGCAATGTGGACAATGACGAACACAANATGTGCCGCACCCATTGTACTCCATCAAGCAAAAAAGACATGAGTGGTTGGTGCTCCTTGAGCCGCACCCATTCTCACCACAGTTGCTGCTGCTGAGTGCTAGCCTGTGTCTCTCCCTCACCACTTGCAGCCCCCTCCTTGTCAGTAGCAAATGCCTGCAACCTGTTCTTGAATCTGTCAAGGAATGGGCGCCAGTTACGGAGACGCACGATGCTGGAGAAGGTCTCATCGTCAAGAGACTCCCTGGTATCTGTCATGATGAAGCCTGCTTGAGAAAATATCCTCTCCGATGGTGCTGACAACGCTGGAACGCAAAAGATGTCGCGTGCAGCTGCTGCGAGTGCTGGCATCCTCTTCTTGTTAGAGGCCCAATATGCTAACACTAGTACAGTGGTGAGAGGTTCCGGGCCAACTTCTTCCTCGTACAATTGTATCTCTCCTTTCCGCACATCTCGTCGCTTTGCTGGCATCCCAATCAACAAATATGTCATCATGGCCTCCTCCTCCAACTGCAAAGCCCCACGTCCCCTGTCCTCACCCGCCTTTGGTGTTTCCAACACCGCCCCCACCTTGGTAGCATACGGCCTCACAACGGTCAAGACCATCTCACGCACATCGTCCCACGTCAACCTCACGGTCTCCGACAGCTGCGGCACTTTGAAGAAGCTTGGGCCAAATCGCGGATCTAGCCATGTGGCCACTGCGCAGCGCTCGGGTTGGAGCTTGAAGTACAGCTCCATCTTGTCCTTGATTGCTCGCATCCCACTGGCCACAGGCTCGTTCAAGGTGCCAGTGCTGCACTTGTTGATCATGCCGTTGTAGCTAGGCAACACCCACGAGAGCGTTGCGTGCTTGTCACGCTCTGCGAGACGCATCGAGAGTGCAGCAGGCCGAAGAGCTGGCTGCACATCCAGAAGCACATCCCAGTTTGCAGCCCGCAGGTCCCAAGGAATGACCTCAGTGCGATCACGCCCTTCCTTCATCTGACGTATGTACTTCTATGCAAACTCACGCACGCACAAGAGGTTCACCAGCATGTCGTGCGTGCTGTTCCAGCGCGTCTGGACATCCGCCGTCAAGCCAAAGACCCCCTCCTTGCTCTGCTTCCGAAACACCGCCTCACACTTGTCACTGTGTCGTGCGTGGTTCACCAACGCGCGTGCCTTCTCCACGGGGCCCTGGATCCCTGGCACTTTCAAGAAATCCACCATAGCACGATTGAGCACGTGACACAAACACCGGTGTGCCTTGTCTGCTGTGAATTCATGCGGATAGCGTTCAGCAAGCAAGTCCAGTGCAGCAATATTGGCGCTGGCGTTGTCAAGCGTGATACCCGCCACGCGCCCTCCCAAACCCCACCGCTCCCAAATGACATAGTCCAGCCCAGCCGCAATGCACTCTGCGTCATGCGCACCAGCCAGCAGCACCAAGTCCAATGCACACGTCTCAAGCTCCCAGTCCTCTGTGATCCAGTGTGCTGTCACCCCCATGAAGCTTTGACGATTCGGCGCTGGCCAAATGTCTATTGTGAAGCCGAACATTCCCGCTGCTCCCAAGAGGTAGGCCTGCATGTTCTTGAACTCGTCCAGGCCTGCAGCATTGATCCAAGTGGACAGTGTTTGACGAGTGGGGCATGAGAGCAACCCCCCATGCGCCCCAGCCACCATGCGACGAAATGCCTTCCCTTCGACGAGGGTGAAGGGGATGTTGAACATGGTGAAGGTCTCTATCATGTCCGCTTTGAGGTGCTCCTGCTTGTACACCGGTTCCCGAGTCGCCATGTGAGCTGCGACATTCCCCAACGACTGCCTCTCAGCATCCTCCTTAGCTTTCTTCTCTGCTTCTTGCCGCTGCCATTCTCTCTCCTCCTCGTCAGCCTGCACTGGGAAGAGCTGCTTCCACACCAAGGGGTGCTTTGCGCGGGTGTGGTTGCGCATGCTGCCTGTGGATTTTTTCACGCCTTGCTTGATGATGGTCGGGCAATGCTTACACTTTTGCCGCCCATCCGGGAGCAACTCGTATGCCGCATGAATGATGGCACGAGTCGCCAACTTCTGCCCACTCTTGAGCCCTCTCCCGCCCCTGCACACACGCCGACCAGTGATTTTCACCACCGTACCGCTCTCTCCCGCCTCCTTTTGGACACGCTGCCGCCGACATGAATGGCTGCTGCCTCGTCGACTGCTGCTGCAACAACGATGGCTGCTGCAACGACTGTTGCTGCAACAACGACTGCCCCCCTCCTCCCACCCTGGGTCCCCCGATGCACCCGCCAAAGTGCTATTCGCTGCCATCTGCGCCATTCCTCTTCGTGCTCAGGTAGCTGCTGCTGTTGTTGTTGCTGCTGCTAATGCTCCTCAAGCTCATGCTGCTGCTGCTCATGCTGCTCCTGCAGCTCATGCTGCTGCTGCTGCTCATGCTGCTGCTGCTGCTGTCGATGGTGCTGCTGCTACTTCTGCTGCTGCTGCCCTTTTTTTTGGCGTCGCGGGGTGACCTTCGACATGAATCGTGGCTGACTGGACTCGCTGCTGGGCTCGAAATCAGCCGCCGAGGTTTGGCTCAAACTCGGGACGGGTGCTACGGCTCTCATGAGGACCTCGGCAGCCTTTGCTGCAGCACGTTGCGCCGGCTGCTACAGCACCAACTTCTGCTGCGGCTGCAGAGCTAACTGTACCAACTCAGCCTGCCGCTCCTTCATGGGTCTTTTCTTTTTGGCGCCCGCTGCTGCTGCTGCTGTCGGCTCTGCTGCGCATGCTGAGGCACCATCCTGCGAGTTGAAAAATGTGCTGACTGCAAGCCCCTGTGCTGCTGCACTGGTCGCATCGTCCAGGCCGAGACGCTCGGCGGCCAACTTCACTTGGTATGCAGCTGCAGCTGCGGACAATGCCTCTGCTGCCACTGCTTTCGCATGAACCAAGATAGCTGCCTCAGCTGCTGTGAACGTCGAGCCTGCTGCAGCTGCTGCTGGATGTTGTGGTGCGTTGGGTGCAGTTGCGTCTGCAATATTTGTTGCTATCGTGCTTGCACCTGCGGTGGCTGCTGTTTCAGCATCACAGTCTGCTCCATCTGCTCCCGCATTAACTGGCCCTTCTTCGGCATGCTCCATCTGGCGCAATGTGCTGTCGCAATGCGGATGCTTCGGCCTGTTGCGGCCTGCTGCGGCCTGTCTCAATGTGATCTGCACCTGTGGTCTTCACCCGTGGTCTGCACCTGTTGTATGCACCTGTGGTCTTTACCTGTGGTCTTTACCTGTCGTCTTCACCTGTGGTCTTCACCTGTGGTCTTCACCTGTGGTCTTCACCTGTGGTCTTCACCTGTAGACTTCCCCTGTGGAATGCACCTGTGGCCATCACCTGTTGCTCCTGCAACATCCTGCAATCTGCTGCTGCTCATGCTGCTGCTGCAAGCTGCTGCTGTTACAAGCAATCTGCTGCTGCTGCTGCTCATGCTGTTGCTGCAAGCTGCTGCTGCTACAACATCCTGCAATCTGCTGCTGCTGCTGCTGCAACATCTTGCAATCTGCTGCTGTGTAGTCTGCTGCTGCTGCTGCTGCTGCTCCTGCTCCTGCTGCTGCTGCTGCTGCTACTGCTGCTCCTGCTCCTGCTGTGTAGTCTGCTGTGCAGCCTGCTGTGGAGTCTGGTATGTAGTCTGTTGGGTATTCTGCTAGGTAGTCTGCTGGGTAGTCTGCTAGGTAGTCTGCTAGGTAGTCTGCTAGGTAGTCTGCTGGGTAGTCTGCTTGGTATTCTGCTAGGTAGTCTGCTGGGTAGTCTGCTAGGTAGTCTGCTAGGTAGTCTGCTGGGTAGTCTGCTAGGTATTCTGCTAGGTAGTCTGCTGGGTAGTCTGCTGGGTAGTCTGCTAGGTAGTCTGCTGGGTAGTCTGCTGGGTAGTCTGCTAGGTAGTCTGCTGGGTATTCTGCTAGGTAGTCTGCTGGGTAGTCTGTTGGGTAGTCTGCTAGGTAGTCTGCTGGGTAGTCTGCTAGGTAGTCTGCTGGGTAGTCTGCTAGGTAATCTGCTGGGCCAACTGCGCCCGCTGCTTTTGCGCCGCTGTCTGCACCTGCAGCGCCGGCTGCTTCTGCTGCGCCAACTGCAGCGCTCTGTGCTTCTGCAGCGCTCTGTGCTTCTGCAACGCTCTGTGCTTCTGTTGCGCCGCCGTCTGCGCCTGCTGCGCCGTCTGCGCGTGCTGCGCCGTCTGCGCCTGCAGCGCCCGCTGCTTCTGCTGCGCCTGCAGCGCCTGTTTTGCTGTCTGCGCGTGCTGCGCCGTCTGCGCCTGCTGCGCCGTCGACGCCTGCAGTGCCTGGTGCTTCTACTGCGCCAACTGCGCCTGTTGTGCTGTCTGCCCCTGCTGCGCCGTCTGCGCCTGTCTGAGTGTCTGAGCGCGAGTGTCTGAGTGTCTGAGCGCGAGTGTCTGAGTGTCTGAGCGTCAGAGTGTGTGAGAGTCTCAGTGTGTCCGTTTATGTGGGTGTATGAAGACCGCGTCGTCTCAGGCGACGCGGATTCACAGATTTCGCATCGCATGAGGCGACGCGCATAATAGGCGTCGCCCATCCCGTCGCCTGGCGACGCGATGGGCGACGCCTACAATGACCGTCGCCCAACGCGTCGCCACAGGTGACGCGATGGGCGACGCCTACAATGGATGTCGTCCATCGCGTCGCCTGAGGCGACGCGATGGACGGCAGGCAGCGTTGGCAATGAAGTCCCCATCCTGGGATTTATTGACCGAAGTTGGGGCCCGTTTCGGTTCGGATTCGGATGTAATCCGAATCGGAACGGAAACGGACAATCCGAACATTCACATGTTCGGTTCGGTTCGGATAGTAACCGAACCGATCCGAACATTTCAGCGGACTACCCGAATCCGAACCGAACCGAACTAATGTCATCTGAAACCGAACCGAGTGCTCTTCGGTTCGGATTCGGTTCGGATTCGGTTCGGATTTTAAGGTAAGTTCGGATTCGGATTAAAAATCCGACCCGATGTAACAGCCTTGATGTGGTCTACGCATTACGTGTCACCATCCATGTGATCCACACATTCCATGTCACCATTCATGTGGTCTACACATTCCATAGTGTCACCGAAAATCATTCATTCACGCAATCACGGTACATTGAGCATGCTCGATTGTAGCAAGACGAAAGACAAAATGGTAAGTTACAAAAATCCACAGCAAGCGGAACAAAAGTCGAAATGCAGTGTAAACAAAAAGACTCAACACATGGTTTCACAACCTGCAAGGTCTACTGCGAGGCAGGAGTAGAGGTGCCTGCACCAGCAGCGGATGAGGTCCCTGCTGCAACCAGGGTATGTGCAACCGCTGCGGCTGGCGTCCCTGCAACGGATGATGTGCCTGTTGCATCCCCTCCAGGTGTAGATGACGCTGCCGCTGCCGATAGGCGCAGACCACGGTACCCGACCGGGAACACAGAGTACCATGACTGTAAGTCCATCATGACACGGATCGTGTTGTCATGGAGCCTGTGGTGGCGATCCCCAATCACCATCTTGCTCTGGCTAAACACGTGCTCGACCGCAGCAGAGGAGGCTGGGATAACATGAATGTCGAGCGCAAACGCGCGCAACCCTGGGCAATCCACCCCCATGATGTCACTCTTCCAGAAGTCCACCGGGCTGTCCCTGGGCAGATCGGTCCGCCGACGCCGCGAAGCATACCGCTGCAGCTCCTCCTGTCACTCATCCACCACCGGAGCAACGGACACCTGCCCTACCTGCTCCTCAGTCTCCCACCACGACGGTAGCATCCTCTGTGACCCAGCGCCCTCTCTGCTGGCAGCCTGCTGCTGCTGCTGCTACTGGCTGCTGGCCGCCAAACGCATCTCCTCCCGTGCTACCTCTCCTAGGGCCATGTAGCGTGCGCCCACCGTACGCAACCGCCTCATGCTGTCACGCAGTTGCTCACGCCCAACATCCTGGCGCTCCTCGAACCAACTGACACCCTTCACCGGATCAAGCATGACGGCACACCAGTTCACGTCCGTCACGCCCTTCTTGCTGGCATACTCCTTCTGCACCGTATCAGCTGCGTCGATGCATGGTTTAAGGGCAGCCGGGCACGTGACCTTCTCACGCTCCACCTTCAAGTGTTGGCGCAGGTTGAGGTACATAGGGAGTACGAGGTGCAGCGTCGGCCGCTTGTCAGCCTCCATCTGGGTGCTGACAAAGTCGAATGGGAACAGCAGATCGAGCACTGCATCCAACAGTGCTGCCTCCCCGTGGTCCAGCATAAAAGGTCTCTTGTCCGCTGAATCCCACCCGACCATCCACGACGCTCTCGTCTTTTCCGTGTCCTCAAACGCTTGCAGCATCTGGTATGAGCTGCCCTAGCGAGTGGACACGTCCGCGACCAACTTCTCTGCCTGGCCCGCCCTTAGCTCCCTCCACTGGCGCATGAAGCGTGGGGACGCTTTGATCGAGTGCACGATGGCGCGCACTCTGTCCAGCAGCCCGTCAATCACGCCCCTGTGCTTCCACATCTTCTGCACTGCCACGTTCAGGACGTGACAGAAGCATCCGAAAAACCAAGAGGCGTCGAACCCTGAGGAAACATCTCCACCAACTCCCGCGCTATCGCCTTTTTGTTTGACGCGTTGTCAACGTCACAGCGCCAATGCGTCCTTGCAGCTTCCACCCACCACGCCGAGAGAAGAGCAGCCATGGCAACGCCCCTGCCAGGTAGCGCCCAGTGTGGCGCTTTGCGCATGGGATGAAGTCGAGCGTGAATGTTGCGTGCCGGTAGGACTCATCGAGGAAGTGGGCTATGACGCCCAAGTACTGTCGCCTGTTCTGCCCCGTCCAACTGTCCACAGCAAGATGGATTCTGGGCATGGCGTTGTCGAGCTTCTCCTTACAGAAGTGCTTGTACAGGCTCCAGTCAATCTCGATTTGCTGCTTCAACGCATCCTTGCCTGACAGTTTGGCGCGCGGATTTAGCCCCTTCCACATTCCCTTGCACTCCTCGCTAGGGTGAGAATATTGACGATATCGATATTTCGATATCGATGTTTTCGATATCGAAATCGATATCGATATTTTTCATTCAATATTTTTTTTTGCCGAAGGCCAATATCGATATCGATATCGATATCGATATATCGATATCAATATCGATATCTTATGAGGGCGATATCAATATCGATATCGCCCAGTGTCTGGTGCTTCAGGAACAACTCTTGAATTTTTTAAAAAACTTTAAAATTTAAACACTTTAACTTTTCCCAGACATGACTGCCTGAGGTAAGAGGAGCCTTATGTACCACTTTACGCACATGGTAGGATATTTCAACCGCGCAAATGCACTGAAGAAGAACAAGACAAGCAACATGCGACTAGGGAGAGAGGAGGGATCGTGCTTGGGGGGTGGGGTGAGAGGGAGAAGTAGACGAGGGAGGGAGGGATGGGGGAGGGGCAAAGAGAGGAGCAATGGAGAGAGGGAGGGGAGGAAGGGAGAAAGGTTAGAAGACTGAGAGAAGTAGAGGCGAAGCGAGAGGGAGAAAGAGAGGATATGAGAGGGAGAGAGACACTGCAATGGTAACTATATTGAAAATATGAATGGCTAAATGTCATGTGCATGAAATCTCAACTACACTGAAGAGCCACTAGGACAAGAGAGTACCTCAGCGGTCGAACTGCATCAAACGGTACCAAGATTTGAGGCACATGAATGCACGGATAGTCTGGTCGCCAAGGTTGTGACGTCTGTCCCCAATCACGTTCTTGCTTTGACTGAAGACACGCTCGCACGGTGCGCTGGAGGCGGGCACGGCGAACACGTCAGCAGCACAAGCACCAAGTCCAGGACATCTGCCACTCTCTATCCGCCAGAATGTGGTCGGTGTGCCCCGCACAACATCATGCCGAGTGCGATCCACCTGGTATGTATCGACCTCGCTCTCCACTGGCGCAGGTGAATGCCGTGCGTCACTGTTTGCATACTCATCATGCAGACCTGCCAACACCACGTCCCGTAACGATGTGCTCCCTCCTGCTCCGAGCTGCTGCCTGCTGCTGCTGCTCTCCCCGTGCCTGCTGCTGCTGAGCTGCTATGTGGTGCTCCTGAGCTGCTTCCTGCTGCTGCTGATGGTGAAGCTGAGGAGGAGAGGGCGACAAGAGAGCTAGAGGGCGCTGCTGCAACTCCCCTGCTGCCCCCTGCAGAAACTGCAGTGGAGGCTGCAGACTCCTGCTGCTGTCCGGCAATGTCGGCGACCTGCACCGCCTGCAAGTAGGGCGCAGTCACCCTGTCAAAGCGCTGTCGGCTGTCCTGTAAGGAGGCGTGTCCCACGCCCTTTTGCCTTGCAAAGTGTGCAAGGCCGCGCCCGGGATCACGCATCGTCGCCGTCCAACAGACGTCNTGCTGCTGATGGTGAAGCTGAGGAGGAGAGGGCGACAAGAGAGCTAGAGGGCGCTGCTGCAACTCCCCTGCTGCCCCCTGCAGAAACTGCAGTGGAGGCTGCAGACTCCTGCTGCTGTCCGGCAATGTCGGCGACCTGCACCGCCTGCAAGTAGGGCGCAGTCACCCTGTCAAAGCGCTGTCGGCTGTCCTGTAAGGAGGCGTGTCCCACGCCCTTTTGCCTTGCAAAGTGTGCAAGGCCGCGCCCGGGATCACGCATCGTCGCCGTCCAACAGACGTCGGTCATGTAGTCCGAACTGTATGTGGACAACAACGCACCTGCTGCAGTGATGCCTGCTGCAAGAGCTGCAGGTGTGTCAAGCAACGTGCTCTCAGTCGTGAGGTGATCACGCAAGAGGTGGTACCGTGAAAGAACTGTGTGCAAAGTGGGCCGAACCTCGGTCTCCATGCGAGTGGAGACAGTGTCGAAAGGCTGCAAGACCCTGATTAGCGCCTCCATCAACACCTCCTCCTCCGCATGGAGCTCAAAAGGTTGACGCTCAGCTGCAGTCCACCCTCTCATCCAGTCCTGTCGGGTGGACCTAGTCTCCACAAAGGCCTGGAGCATAGCAAGTGTGCTGCCCCATCTCGTGCGCACATCCTCCACCAGCCGCTCTGCCTGATCTAGTCTAAGCTCCCGCCACCGCTCTCGGAGCCGTGACGAGTTCCTCAAAGACTGCACCACCCTCCGCACTCTTGCTATCATCTCTTCCAGGGCGCCATTAGCAGACAAAAGTGCTTGCACCGCCAGGTTCACCACGTGGAAAAAGCAACGAAAGAACCACTGCGGATCAAACGTGCCTGGGTAGAGTGTCACCAACTGTTCTGCCATCTTCTGGTTGTTTGAGGCATTGTCGAACGTCACCGCCTTCACTTTCCCCTCCAACTCCCACTCCTCACAAAGGACCCAATGCAACGCTTGGGCAAGGTACTTGCCCGTGTGCCGTTTTCGGACGGCGATGAAGTCGAGGACCGCTGTCTGGTTCTTCCACTCAATGTTGAGCCAGTGTGCTGTAATGCCCATGTATGATCTGCCGTTTTGCCCAGTCCATATGTCCACAGACGTGGCGATCCAGCCCACTGCTGCATCGAGGAAGTCCTTCCATGGCCACGCCCATGGCCGCCCCCCAACCCGACAGTTCGCAAAGCAAACTGCGCTGCCGTCAGGTAAATGGGTCGCCACCTCCCCCCCGGCCCCGCGAAGTGTCGCGCAGTCGAAGCAGCGGGGGAAAATTTTTGGCTCGCGCGGTCGACGCAGCCACACCCCAAGTCGACCGTGCGACTTGGGTCGACTTAGCCGACTTAGCCGACTCGGCTACGAGGGGGTCAAGTCGGATACGACGGCAAACATAGGTTCACTCGCATGTCCTTGCCAGGCGCCAACACCGTTCCGCTGTTCGGCCATGCCCTGAGACTGCTGCAGCTGCTGCACTAGCTGATGCAGTTGTCCTCACCACTGGTCTGAACACGGGTTCATTCGATGAGCCCTCCCTGCGCGCTGCTGCATCCATCGCCTTGCGCGCCAACTTTGCTGATGGCATGGGCCTCTCGCCTTCCCCAACCCTGTTTGCCTCTCCAACTCCATCTCCCCCTACATCCTCTCTTCCATCCAGTACAAAATCTGGATCACGTGCCGTGTCATCCTCATCATCATCCTCATTATCACCTCTTCTTATTGTTGACGGCCCAGCCTCATCCACCTTCCTTTTCCCCTTTCTGTCTGCTCCACGTCCACCACCAGCGCCACGGCCGCCACCCCGGCCCCCCCCACGCCCACGCAATCCCGCTCCGCCACTCGTAGCATCTCGCCCCCTCCCTCGCCCACCACCACCAGACTGCATACTCGTTCCTGCACCAAGCACCAATCCCCCACCATCCCGCACGCTCCTCGTCCCAACACCATCCTGACGTGGTGACATCACCCAAGGGCCAGTTGCCAAGAAGTCCAATTCTGCACGCAGGTCTACATTCCTTGTCCTTGGTGCATCCACACCTATGGCTTCGTATAAAGCACGTCGCACACTCGAGTCCGCCACAAGCCTGTCATACCAACAGTTCCAGTGCAACATCTCAAGGCTATCTTTCCAGAAGAAGGCGATCTGCGTCCCAGCACTATCCTTCACACGTTGCCTCCACATTGTTGCCACCCACTCAGGCATAGCCGATGGATCTATGGTACAAGACCCCAATGTTACAATGAGTGACGAGTTGATGAAGGGACGAATGTGTTGTGGGTCGTTCATAATGCGGCCGTCATACTCAGGATCAAAGTCTGGGTCCTCCTCTGCATCCTTCGGATGTGCATCTTCCTCCTCGCCTGCCCCTTCGTCCTCCACCCCTAGGAAGTCCTCCAACCCTTGCCAGCCACTCTCGTTGTAGAAAGCAGGGGACATACCCTTTGCTTGATCCCTCACCATGGCCTCTGCCTGCATCTCAAGTAACCGCGCAACCCGCTGTGATCTCCTCACGCCACCAAGGCCTTCCTCCTCGTCCTCCATCCCTGCCGTTGCCGCCGCATCTGCTCCTGAAGCGGCTGCTGTTGCTGCTGAGGGGGAGGTGGTGGCGGCGGTGGCGGCGGTGGCGGCGGTGGCGGCAGTGGCGGCAGTGGCGGCAATGGCAAAGGTGGTGGGCACAGATAGTAGTCGCGGTACACTTGTGGAGCGTGCATCGATCGCTGCTCCCCTTCCCCCACCACGTCTCCCAACACCACCACCCCTTCCTCCTCTCCGCCCGCCACTACCACCACGTGGCAATGGTGTAACGCCCCGCCCACTCGGTCCTCGTGGCTGGTCGTAGTACCCATCCATGAATCTCCGTGTTTCTATCCTGGCCCTAATGTCCACGTCAATGTCAGCGTTGTTGATGTCAACGTCCTCTGGGCCAAAAACACCGGGTGGCAAAGGCAATCGTGCAGCTGGGAGCCTCTGTTGACGCGCACCACTCCACACCCGTCCACCACGTCCCCTGCTGCTACTCACCTCGCGTGCAGTACCTTGACCACTCCCATTCTCATCCCCCTCAGCTTCCTCCTCACCATCTCCCGCGTCTTCATCCCCGGCCCACCACTGTCTACCACCACCTCTTCCACCTTCATCCCCATCTCCAGCGCCACCACTCGCCCCTCCACCACCACCTACACCACTGCCGCCAGCTCCACCACTACCGCCTACCCCTCCACCACTACTGCCTGCTGCTGCACCGCTGCCTCCTCCACCGCCACCACTACTGTTTGCCCCTCCGCTGTCGCCTGCACCTCCACTCTCACCAGCTTCACCACTACCTCCACTTGCTCCACCCGCCGCCGTCACAGCAGCCCTCGATGTCGAGGACCGCGGCGCAACCTCTCCAGTGCCTTCATGCACCACCACGGTGTCCTCTAACAGTGCAAAGTNGCCACCCCGGCCCCCCCCACGCCCACGCAATCCCGCTCCGCCACTCGTAGCATCTCGCCCCCTCCCTCGCCCACCACCACCAGACTGCATACTCGTTCCTGCACCAAGCACCAATCCCCCACCATCCCGCACGCTCCTCGTCCCAACACCATCCTGACGTGGTGACATCACCCAAGGGCCAGTTGCCAAGAAGTCCAATTCTGCACGCAGGTCTACATTCCTTGTCCTTGGTGCATCCACACCTATGGCTTCGTATAAAGCACGTCGCACACTCGAGTCCGCCACAAGCCTGTCATACCAACAGTTCCAGTGCAACATCTCAAGGCTATCTTTCCAGAAGAAGGCGATCTGCGTCCCAGCACTATCCTTCACACGTTGCCTCCACATTGTTGCCACCCACTCAGGCATAGCCGATGGATCTATGGTACAAGACCCCAATGTTACAATGAGTGACGAGTTGATGAAGGGACGAATGTGTTGTGGGTCGTTCATAATGCGGCCGTCATACTCAGGATCAAAGTCTGGGTCCTCCTCTGCATCCTTCGGATGTGCATCTTCCTCCTCGCCTGCCCCTTCGTCCTCCACCCCTAGGAAGTCCTCCAACCCTTGCCAGCCACTCTCGTTGTAGAAAGCAGGGGACATACCCTTTGCTTGATCCCTCACCATGGCCTCTGCCTGCATCTCAAGTAACCGCGCAACCCGCTGTGATCTCCTCACGCCACCAAGGCCTTCCTCCTCGTCCTCCATCCCTGCCGTTGCCGCCGCATCTGCTCCTGAAGCGGCTGCTGTTGCTGCTGAGGGGGAGNCTCATCCCCCTCAGCTTCCTCCTCACCATCTCCCGCGTCTTCATCCCCGGCCCACCACTGTCTACCACCACCTCTTCCACCTTCATCCCCATCTCCAGCGCCACCACTCGCCCCTCCACCACCACCTACACCACTGCCGCCAGCTCCACCACTACCGCCTACCCCTCCACCACTACTGCCTGCTGCTGCACCGCTGCCTCCTCCACCGCCACCACTACTGTTTGCCCCTCCGCTGTCGCCTGCACCTCCACTCTCACCAGCTTCACCACTACCTCCACTTGCTCCACCCGCCGCCGTCACAGCAGCCCTCGATGTCGAGGACCGCGGCGCAACCTCTCCAGTGCCTTCATGCACCACCACGGTGTCCTCTAACAGTGCAAAGTCTGCTGCCGAAAGGAGAAGGTCAATCACCCTCCCGGACGGCGAGACCACCATGCCATCACGGACAATGGCGCATGGTGGAGGCGAGGGCGGCGATGATGGTGCGGCGAGGCGAGGTAGAGGAGGCCACTCCACTGAGTGATCGACGGATGAGGAGGAGGGGGAGGAGCGGCGCGGCCTCTTTGGGGGGGGGGTGACGCCCGGCGACTATGGGCGATGAATGGTGGTGCGCACTGTGCAGCCGATGCCTCAACCATCGGTGTTGCGAGGACATCGTAGAAGTTCGACGTTGGAAGAGGAGGACATCCACCACGAGGTGGGGATCGTGCGCCCTTCGGTTTCAACCACCCCGGTTCAACGACGACGGGTGGTGTGGAGAGGGTGGAGGTGGTGGAGGTGGGTGGAGTAGAGTTGACGTCCTTCACAATGGCTAGGCGCTCCTTGCGCAACCTTGGTGTGCGGCGTCCCTTCATGGCATTGGCGACCCATGCGAAGAGTTGGGGAGGCCGAAGTGTTGTCCTTGGTCGACGCGAAGACATAGTTGCAAAGTTAGTGCAGAAAAGGTTACTGATTGCTGAGTTGTGAACTGGAATGGCAAACAATGAGCCTTCCAGTCCATAATGAACAAGTTTGCCTCTCTGAAGACCCCGAGCCACGCGCGCCTCGGCTTAAAAAAATAATAGTAATAATAAAATCGATATCGTCGATACCGACAATATCGACGATATCGAAGGCTGGGCGGGAGCCGCCCCGGACCGCCCTCTGAGCGGGGAGTCCGGGGGTCCCCCCCCCCCAAGGGTCAATACCGATATCATATCGATATCGACTATCGATATCGATATCGAAAGTCGATATCGATATATATATTGAGTCGATACAATATTTTTGCCCACCCTACTCCTCGCTCTCCACCATCCGCATCGGCAGCCGGTAGCGCACGACCAATCTCCTCAAGTACGCCTGTGGCACTCCGTCCTTGTACACCGGGTCTCTGCCAGCACCCACCACCGCCCGCTGAATCGGCGCCCCATGAGTGTGCGCCTCTTCTTCTGTTGGTGGACAGAAGATGTCATAGGCGATTTCCTTGTGGTGCGCCCTTAGATGACTCTTGAAGTTCGTCTGGCTGGACTGCCCCCCTTGGAAGATTCCGTTGCACGCGAAACATAACATAAGTATCCCCCCGCCACCTCCTCGAACAAGTCAATCGAGTGCGGCTTCCGAAGCGCATGCTCTGCCGCTGCTGCCTTCACTGCCGCTGCATAACGTTCTGCATCCCAGCCTGGCGCCCATGTCCCCGCTGTGGCTTGCGTGAGAGCCACCCCACGACGCCCCCCTGGCGACCTTGGAGCGTCATACTCATCATTCGTCCCCTCCCCACCAGATCGCCGTGCAACAGCAGCCTGAGCTCGCCTTGCATGTGCAGCAGTTGCAAGCTCAGGCTGCCCCTCTCGCCCTCGCCCTCGCCCTCGCCCCCGTCCCCGCCCTCGCCCCCGCCCCCGCCCTCGCCCCCGTCCCCTTCCTCGCCCCGCGCCCGTTGCTGCTGTGCCCGCTGCTGATGCCCCTGCTGCTGCTGCGCCCGCTGCCGATGTGCCTGCTGCTGCTGTGCCCGCTGTTGATGCCCCTGCCCCTGCCCCTGCTGCTGCTGCCGATGTGCCCGCTGCTGCCTCTGCTGCTGCTGCTCCCACGACGCGTGGCCTCGGTCCCGCTCTCTCCCCTATGATAATGCCGCCAGGACCACGCATCCTGCTGCTCAAGTTCCGGACCCCCACGTCGGGTTGCATGTCTCTCGCGACCCATGGACCTCCCAACAGGCAGTCCAACTCCTCCAGCAGGTTGTCTTCACCATCCTCGGGAGCGGCCAGTCCCATTGCCTCCCACAACGCACACCGCACACTCCTGTCCCCCACCACCATGTCATACCACGCCTCCCACTCGATCATGTCCTCCTCAGCACCCCACATAGCCAGCACAGCAACGTCCTCCATTGCAAACCTCGTCTGCCACGCCAACCTCACCCATGGCGGCATCTGGGATGCATCCAACCTCGCACCCGCAACCAAGCCTCGGTGTCGCGACACCCCGAATGGGGGCATACCGCCTGCCTCAGTCACGCTCCCGCCAGCACCATGCTGCCACACCTCCTCAGCTGTGAGCACAAAATCTGTCTCCACCACTTGCTGCCTCTCTTTCCTCTTCCCCTCCTCCGGCTCCCACTCCTCATCCTCCTCATCCTTTGCCTCCTCATCCTCCTCTTCGCTTGCCTCCATCCTGCCCTCTTCACCAAACGGCCTAAACTCATCCTCCTCCTCTCCCTCGTCACTAACATCGTCGGCTTGCTCCTCAATCCTCTGCGTCGCCTCCACTGCAGCCAGTCGCCGACGGCCATGGGCCTCCTCACCTTGCCTGGAAGCATCCGCCAAAATCTCACGCACCTCCTCTTGAGACTCTCTCTCTGCCAACTCGTCCTCCACCTCCTCACCACCCCCCTCTCCGACCTCCTCCTCTCCCACTCCCCTCGACGGCGTGCTACTACTCCCCTCCGCACCGCCTCCATGGTGTACACTCGACCCAACTGCGAAGGAGTGCATATCGGTGCTGCGTGCAACCACACTTGCCTGCCACGCTACAGCAAAAAACGCCGCTGCTGCACCTCCTGGTCGGGAGCCTGTTGGTGTACGTGCGATATGCTGATCGGCTGCGATGACAGACTCAACCACACGCTCGACCTCAGCCGCTGCTGTAGTTGCCGCCACTTGCGCCGCCGATGCCGCGTGTGCTCCCACCCCCTCGTCGTGCGCTACTGCTCCTGCTACTGTGCTCTCTCCTGCTGCTGCCCTCTCTGCTGTTGCTGCCCTCTCTGCTACTGCTGCCCTCTCCGCGGCTGCTGCCCTCTCTCCTGCTGCTGCCCTCTCTGCTACTGCTGCCCTCTCCGCTGCTGCTGCCCTCGCCGTTGTTGTTGCCCTCTCTGCTGCTGCTGCCCTCTCTTCTAATGCTGCCCTCTCTGCTGTTGCTGCCGTCTCCGTTGCGGCCCTCTCCGCAGCTGCTGCTTTCACTGCTGCTGCTGCCCTCTCTGCCGCACGTCCCATCTCCTCCATAGCCTCTACCTCTGCCGCTGCACGTGCCTCCGCTGCCTCCCGCTTTGCAGCAGCTGCTGCGGCTGCCAGCTCAGCAGCACGCGCCGCTGATATAGTTGAAGCTGCGGCCGCTGCTGTGGCAGAGCGAGGGAAGAGATATGGTGCACTGCGGCTGCTCGATCCTCCACTGGAAGAGGAGCCTCCGCGTCTCGAGACATGTTCTGTAGCAGCGCCCCGCCCACCCCCCAATGATGTTGCTGCACCTGTCCTACCAACACCTAGTGGTACCGTTGCCGCTGATGTCGACTGCGCTCGTGCCGACGACACAGCGGCAGGAGATGCTGCTTCGCTTGCTGCAGCTGCTGTGGCTGCAGTTGTAGCACTCTTTCCCGCCGCCCAAGGCTACCAATGCCCACGCCCCTCGCTCTTCTCGCCGCCGCCATCCGCCATGCTGTTGCGTGTTGCCGCCGAGGCTACTGCTGGCTCGTGCAATGCGTGCTGCTGCTCCCCAAGAAATTTTCGGCAGCATTCACCCGGCCCAATAGGGCCCGTTTAAAAATGTGGTGCTAACTCTGGACGGAAAAAAATCCGGCAGAGGTCAGCTGGCCCCAGTGGGCCAAAAAAATGAGGAGGGCCGCCTTGGCACCTGTACGCCCCCACCAACCACCCTCCCACCCAACCAGCCCCCTGACGCCTTGGTCCTGCTGCGTTGGGCACGTCGCGTCGCGTTGCAAGTCTTGAAGTTTGCTCTCATCACTTGTCTTTTTTTCGCGATGGCTCTCTCAAATGCTGTGAGGAGAGAAAGCTGCAGAACACTTGTACTTTTTTGCAAAAGTTGCTGAAGNGGCCCAATAGGGCCCGTTTAAAAATGTGGTGCTAACTCTGGACGGAAAAAAATCCGGCAGAGGTCAGCTGGCCCCAGTGGGCCAAAAAAATGAGGAGGGCCGCCTTGGCACCTGTACGCCCCCACCAACCACCCTCCCACCCAACCAGCCCCCTGACGCCTTGGTCCTGCTGCGTTGGGCACGTCGCGTCGCGTTGCAAGTCTTGAAGTTTGCTCTCATCACTTGTCTTTTTTTCGCGATGGCTCTCTCAAATGCTGTGAGGAGAGAAAGCTGGAGAACACTTGTACTTTTTTGCAAAAGTTGCTGAAGTTGCAAAATGGCTTTCAGGACTGAATGGAGAGGAGTTCTGACTTTAGTATGGGGATTGGTCGATATCGACCAGGTACCGTTTGGTACGTGGCCGATATCGACCAATATCGACCAATATCGATCGATATCGACCTCGATATCGGTCGATATCGACCGATATCGACCTCGATATCCCTCGATATCGACTGATATCGAGCGATATAGACGTAGACAGTAAAAGAAAAAAAAAATAGAAAACAAATCGATCGATATCGACATTTGGGTCGATATTGGTCGATATTTGCCTTCTGAGGGAGGGGGGTGGCCCATCCTCCTTAGGCAAATATCGATATCGATATCGATATCGACCGATATCAATATCGATATCAATATCGATATTTCGATATCGATATCGACGATATTGTCGATATCGATATGAAAATCCGCAACTCGTCGTCGTCGTCGTTGTTGTCGTCGTCCTTGTTGTCGTCGCCGTCGTCGTCATTGTCGTCGTTGTTGTCGTTGTCGTCGTCGTTGTCGTCGTCGTCGTCGTCCTCGTCGCCGCCGTCGTCTTCGTCGTTGTTGCCGTCATTGTCGTTGTTGTCGTCGTCATCGTCGTTTGTCATCGTCGTTGTCGTCGTCGTCGCCGTCGTCGTCGTTGTCGCCGTCGTCGTCGTTGTCGCCGTCGTCGTCGTTGTCGTCGTAGTCGTCGTCGCCGCCGTCGTTGTCGCCGTCGTCGTCAATGTCGTCGGCATCGACAATGACATCGATGACTCGCTATCGTCGTCCCATCGTCGTCGTCCCATCGTCGTCGCCCAATCGTCATTGTCTTCATCGTTGATGTCGCCGTCGCCGTCTTCGTAGCGGTCATCGTCATCGTGGTCGTTGTTGTCGTCGTCATCGTCGTCGTCGCCGGCGTCGTCGTCGTCATTGTGGTCGTCGTCGTCGTCATCGTCGTCGTCGTCGTCGTCGCCGTCGTCGTCGTCGCCGTCGTTGTCGTCGTCGTCGTCGTCGTCGTCGTCGTCAAGGCTGTTAGATCCGATTGGATAGTTGATCCGAATTCGATCTGAATCAATTATCCGATCCAAAACCGACCCGAAGTGTGGTCGGATTGGATTTGGATCCGACCACTTCGGATCGGATCGGGTCCGGTTTCTTCTCTGAAATGATCGGATCGGATCGGATTCTATCCGATCTGAAACCGATCTGAAACTTATCTGAAACCGATCTGAAACCGATCTGAAACCGATCTGAAATACGATCTGAAACCAATCTGAAACCGATCTGAAATCCGACTGCTCAGTGCCTTCACGCCAACCGCTCAACGCCCTCACAATGCTCAGCGCCCTCACAACGCTGAATGCTCTCATGCTGAACGCTAAGCTTAGCAGCGGCAGCAACTGCAGGTTGCGGCGTCAGTGGCAGCAGCTGCAGTTTGCAGCTAAACCACTCCAATCTGAAGTATGAACCTGAAATTCGACGTAAATGTGGTGCAATCCGCCCAAATCCGAAGTGAATCCGATCTAATCCGCATAAATCTGATCTAATCCGAAGAATTACACCAAAAGCCGATCTGAACCGAAGTTCACACTTCGGTTCGGATCGGTTTCCGTTTGAAAAATGTTCACATCGGATCGGATCGGATCTGAATCCGATCTTTCAGATCAGATTCAGATCGGTTTCGATTTTTTTTCAGATCGGACTCAAATAATCCGAATCTGATCTGGTCTGACAGCCTTGGTCGTCGTCATCATCGTCGTCGTCATTGTTGTCGTCGTCGTCATCGTCGTCGTCGTCGATCCAACCGAGGAAAAAAACGATGTATTGTCGTTTTGGTCCCTGCCGCCATTTAGGGTGGTGATATCGTGATGTCGATATTGATATCGATATCGATATCGCGATATCGATATCGATGTTATTTTTTTTTATATCGATATCGACTCCAAGGGGGGTCAATATCGATATCGATATCGTTAGCGATATCTGCGATATCGTTAACGATGTTTCGATATCAATGTTGAAATAGATATCAAGTCCAAAACAGAGAGAAAAAAAAAGCAGAAAAAGGGAGAAAAGGGTTGACAGGGAGGCAGAGAGGGAGGGAGGGAGGGAAGGAGGGCAGGAAGGTGAAAGGGAGGAAGGGAGGGACATTGAGAGAGAGAGAGAGAGAACGAGGGAGGGAGGGAGGAAGGGAGGGAGGGAGGGAGGGAGGGAGGGAGAGAGGGAGAGAGAGAGAGAGAGAGAGAGAGAGCGAGAGGGAGGGAGGGAGGGAGGGAGGGAGGGAGAGAGGGAGAGAGAGAGAGAGAGAGAGAGAGAGCGAGAGGGAGGGAGGGAGGGAGGGAGGGAGGGAGAGAGGGAGAGAGAGAGAGAGAGAGAGAGAGAGCGAGAGGGAGGGAGGGAGGGAGGGAGGGAGGGAGAGAGGGAGAGAGAGAGAGAGAGAGAGAGAGAGCGAGAGGGAGGGAGGGAGGGAGGGAGGGAGGGAGAGAGGGAGAGAGAGAGAGAGAGAGAGAGAGAGCGAGAGGGAGGGAGGGAGGGAGGGAGGGAGGGAGAGAGGGAGAGAGAGAGAGAGAGAGAGAGAGAGCGAGAGGGAGGGAGGGAGGGAGGGAGGGAGGGAGAGAGGGAGAGAGAGAGAGAGAGAGAGAGAGAGCGAGAGGGAGGGAGGGAGGGAGGGAGGGAGGGAGAGAGGGAGAGAGAGAGAGAGAGAGAGAGAGAGCGAGAGGGAGGGAGGGAGGGAGGGAGGGAGGGAGAGAGGGAGAGAGAGAGAGAGAGAGAGAGAGAGCGAGAGGGAGGGAGGGAGGGAGGGAGGGAGGGAGAGAGGGAGAGAGAGAGAGAGAGAGAGAGAGAGCGAGAGGGAGGGAGGGAGGGAGGGAGGGAGGGAGAGAGGGAGAGAGAGAGAGAGAGAGAGAGAGAGCGAGAGGGAGGGAGGGAGGGAGGGAGGGAGGGAGAGAGGGAGAGAGAGAGAGAGAGAGAGAGAGAGCGAGAGGGAGGGAGGGAGGGAGGGAGGGAGGGAGGGTGAGAGAGGGAGGAGGGCGGAGGGGAGGAACGGATAGAGGGAGGGAGGGAAGAGAAGGGAGGGGGGGAGGGAGGGAGTGAGGGAGTGAGGGAAAGCGAGTGAGGGAGGGAGGGAGGGAGGGAGGGAGGGTGTGCGAAGGAATGGTTGAGGGGGCGGTGCATTGGATATGTATGTAATGGTGGGGAGGATGACATAGTCCTGCGCGCCACCGCAAAACACCAATCTCTGGGTTCTCGGGCAAGGCCCTACGGCCAGGACCGCTACAACATGAAACAGGTGGGGAGGATGCCATTGTCCTTCACGCCACCGCCATAGGCACACAAGAAACGACAGTGGGTTCTCAGACAAGGCCCTAGGGCGAGGACCGCTACAGCATGAAGTAGGTGGGGAGGATGCCTGTGTCCTTCACGCCACCGCTAGCGATATACATCCGTGGGTTCTCGGGCAAGGCCCTACGGTCAGGACCGCTACATCTCAACGCAAAGCAACTCCACAGTGTCAATGGACTACACCTACAGGACAATGCTCTAGAAGGCACCTGCTGCTGCGGTGGTGGTGGATCAGACCCCTCACCCTTGTATCCAACAAGGAAGATGGGGTACCACGACTTCAAGGTCATCAGCACCCTCAGCATGTGGCAGGACAGGCGGTGGCGACGATCACCAATGACCTCTTTGCTCTGGGAGAATTCCCGCTCGCATGATGCAGATGATGCTGGCACTGCGGCGATGTCAAGAGCAAGCTGTCGGAGACCAGGGCAGTCGATCGCCAGTGTCTCCATCTTCCACCAGTCCACTGGCTTCGGCGTCGGGGGCTCTTTCTTGCGTCTCATGTTGTACTTGTCAACCTCCACTTGGTCCTCGTCCCATCCTGTCCCTCCACCTGCGGTCCCCTCACCATAAGGGTTGGCCTCCCATGCTGGCACCTCCTCTGTGCTGACATCCCCAGCCACAGTTGCACTGCCACTCCTTGCACTCCCCTCTTCCTGTGCTTTCCTCCTTCGTTCAGCACGCACCCTCGTTCCCTCTGCGAGGTACTTGTCTGCCACACGAGCAAATCGTCGCATCGTCGTCATGATGTCCTCCCGCCCCACCCCCTTCAACGTCAAAAAGTGCTCCATGCCCTTGGCGGGGTTCAGCAAAACAGCGCACCAGTTCACGTCTGTCACTCCCTTGTTTGAGTATTCTGACAGCACACGGTCTGCTGCGTCAATGCAAGGATGGAGCGTCTTGGGCGTTGTCGCTACAGCACGCAGGGTGGCCAGCGTCTCACGCAAACCATGGTAATGCGGAAGCACCTGGTGGAGGGTTGGCAGCTTGTCTGACTCCATCTGTGTGCTGACCAAGTCAAACGGCTTCAGCAACTTGACCAAACAGTCGAGAGCCTCCTGCTCCCAACGGTCAAGCTGAAAACGCCTCTTCTTCTCGCTCGTCCACCCCTCCATCCACTTGTCCCGTGTGACCTCTGTGTCCTTGAAAGCCTTCAGCATCCCGTAGGTGCTGCCCCACCGCGTTGGCGCGTCCAAGACCAGCTTCTCTGCATCCCCTGCCCTCAGCTGCTGCCACTCCTCAGTGAGGTTCGGTGAACTCCGAAGTGTGTCGATGATCCGCCTAACACGCGCCAACACCACCATCACATCTGGGTTGCTTTCCGACATCTTTTGTACTGCCACATTCAAGACATGGCAAAAGCAGCGAAAGAACCACTGAGCATCGAACTCCTCAGGGTAAAAGGCCACAAGCTCGCGTGCCATGGCCTTGTTGTTGGAGGCATTGTCAAACGTCACCGACCGCACCTTGCCCTCCAATTCCCACTCATCCACCACCACCCAGTGTAATGCCTACGCCAAGTACTTGCCTGTGTGCCTCTTAGGCACAGAGACGAAGTCCAACGTCGCCCTCTGCAGCTTGTACTGATCATCCATCCAATGCACAGTGAAAGCAAGGTACGATCTACGGTTACCACCTGTCCAAATATCTGTCGCCAGTGCTAGCCTGCTTTTTTCCTTCTTCAACTTCTGCTTCTGGAAGGACTTGTACCACCCTCTGTGGCTTCCAACCAAGCATCAAACTCCGCTGCTGCATGTGCAATCTCCCCTGCAGGTGCTGCTGGCATAAAGAACGCGTTCAAGGCCTCATCTGCCTCCATCCCCTCCAAAATCCGCTTTCGTGCCTGTAGATACTCCCAGCGCTTCTTCTCCACCATCTCTCCAGCCTTGGTTGCTGCTTCTTCTCAACCTGTCGCTTCCAATATCCGTCAGTGAGCTTGAAAGACTCCCGCCATCTCGTCAGTGCTGGAATGCTCTCATCGTTGATGTCACACGTGGGCTCGTCTGGGTCTGCATCTTCCCCTCCGCTACCACTGTCCCCTGTGGATGCTCCTCCACTACCTACGGCAACACTGTGTGCGACTGCTCCTCGTCCATCCACTGCTCCACTATGTGATGCCTCCCCACCTCCCTCACCCACCTCTTCCACCCCAGCCTCACGCTGCACACTCGATCCCACGTGAAACGACTGCATGCCTACGCTGATTGTTGCTCTCTCGTCCCCATGTCGTGGTTGGAGGATAGGAGTGCCCTCGGCTCTCCCTGACTCTGGCAATGCTCCACCGTCCTCATCGTTGCACAGCTCCCCTAACGCCGCTACAGCGTCTACCACCTTCTCAATTGTCCCTGGCGATGCCTCGGGTAAAAGAATGACAGCTGCACGCTGCCTCCCCGACGCGCCTAGTCCTGCTGCTGTAGTCTGCAGATAAGTGCCTGGTGTTGCTCTCCCTGCCAGTAAGGATGGGCCTCCTACAGTGGTAGCTGCCCCCACCCTTCGAGAACCACCTGCTGTAGATGATGCTGCTGCTGTTGAAGTTGACCGACTTGCCCTGCTGGCAAGTGCGGATTGTGACGCCGCTGCTGTTGCTGATGCTGCACCTCCACTACCTGAGGCTGCAACGGCTGCAGCAACGGCCAAAGACGCCCTGGCGATAGAAGCAGCAGTGCCAGCACTAGCAGTGGCGCGAGGTGCAGGCGGTCTGGACCCAATCTCACTTGCCGTTGATGAAGTCGGTGACCCTGGGCGTTTGTTCCCAGCAAACCAGCCGAAAAGGCCGGCACTCTTTGTGCCGTCCGTCTTCCCTCTGTTGTTGTCCGTTGTTGCTACTGCCCTACTTGTTGCTGCTGGCTGTTGATGGCTGCTGCAGCTGGAAATAAATCTGTTCCTGAACCTGGTTCTGCTGCTGCTGCTGCTGCTGCTACTGCTGCTGCTGGTGTTGCTTGCTGCTGGGGGCCGCTACTGCTGCTGATGGATCTGTCCCTACACCTGTTCCTGCACCTGCTGTCACCCCTTGTTCCTGGCTGCTGGTGGCTGCTGCAGCTGCGACCAAATCTG
>SZWC01007075.1:114769-128549 GCA_023375785.1 Penium margaritaceum
ACTTCCACGTTTCTTAGTCTTGAGCGTTCCCCGATCCATGGCGTGCTTCATTGCTTGCCACTCACTTGCTTGCTAGCATAGTGCTTGTGACTACCTACACTCTGTTGGTAATAGACTTTCACAGGGACAATAGTAGTTTTGTAATCAATGGTATGCAACATATTGCAGGACGATTGGAATACCCCGGTGTTTCAGTAGTACCATTGGTATGGCACTGCTTGTACTAGTATCTCTACTGACTCGCCAGAAACGTACTGTCGCCGTACAAGTACCATGGTACTTCAGTATGGCTGAACTTTGGAACCAAGGTACTCAATACCACGGTTTGCTATCCACAGGTCAAAGTACAAGAGAAAGAGAGTGGGAGGCGGTGACGCAATGAGTGACGCTCGTTGTTTTGTCCGTGCACTACCTCACAGACTCATATTGTGACCTCTCGGCTGGTGTATATGCTCGTGTAGAGGAATGACTGGATGGATGCTAATGCTGACAGGATGCTCTTCAGTGGAGCGGATGTGTCCTCATGAAGTCGAGCATGTGGTTCTCCTCCTCCTCGCGCTTCTGACGCTACACCCTCACACGACCAGCTCCATCGGCAGTAACCCTCAGCTCTCATGTCATCAGCAGTTGTACATAGCTCTCAGGAGCAGGGTAGCCGCCGCCCGAGTTCGGGCAGCCGTAACTCCACACACCTGTTTTTCTTGCTCATTCTGACTGCACAACTGCGTTCACGGCGTAGTTATTACGGTATGGTCCAGTTTTTAGGCAAAACCGACAGCGCCCGGGTTTTGGGCCGTCTGGTGTCTGTCACGGCTCACCCAGGAAATTCTGCCAAACAGGATAATGCTAGGATTTTTCTGGGGATCGATTTGTGAGAGGTATCCAGGTCGACCCCCCTCTTGACGTGGACTTCCTCCCGTTTGAATTCGTAGTTGTATGCTGTTGTAGCGCTTCCTGGTTGTTTGGAGGGGCCTGTCTAGGGAGCGCAAAAAGGATCATGTTGATGGCTGTTAAAATCACGAGTGGAGTATTGTTAAGCACAGGCGACGGGTTTCTGGCACTCATCACCATCTGTGGGGAAAAATAGGTTCCATTGCAAATAACACTTGCGATTCAAAAACGCTCGACACGAATCTCAGACCAATGAGAGTTGGTGGTTGGCGTTCTCCATCTCGTTTTTCGCAATGCGACGTCTAGTACAAGTTATGATGAGTTTCTGGCCATTGCGGATCCTGCACGACCATGCGGGATCTGCGGCGGCCAGAAACTGCACGATGTCGTCGAGCCTTTTGAGTTTTGCATCACAGCCGTGAGAAACATCCTGCACGATGTTTCTCGCGACTGCGATAGCTTTGGGCACTGTTTGTCGAAACGTGAGTATTGAGGCTGACTATGCGTGAAATTTCGTCCAGCCTTTTGAACAAGCACAATGGTCGCCATTCAATAGCATCGCTGAATACTTGGCCGTCATATTATTATATGCGAGACTAGATGTCAACTATAGCGGGTCCTCGCATATCTAGGGCTTGGTGCTAGGCATAAACCACACATAACATTCCAAATTCGACATTTTTCATGCAGCAGCTATCGAAACAGGCACCTACCATGGTTGTAATCTGAACTCGTCACTTATTGTCTACGTGAGTCGCAAACCAAGCAGTCCGGATGTATTTGCCCTCTTTCTGGTTGGCTGGTTTTCTATGTAACAAGCCTCACAGCGCTGAGGTGAGGCTAGAACTGGAGGGGGTCTCAGTAAGTTGCTCATTCTTCATTCCTAATCAGTCATTGCTTCGTTCCAGTTGCAGTTATGATGCTAACTTTGGCGCGTGCATTTTTGAGGAACAAACCAGAGCTCTCAGACTTAGACTCTAGTGCAGCAGACTGAGGGGGCAGCAGAGCTGCTGTTTCCTTAACGACAACGGCAAGCAACGAGTGCAGGTTCTCGCATAGATAGTTTCCATTTGTTGTGATATGAGTCATTCTCGTTTTTTGTACTTTTTATTGTGATTTTTATTGTGACTCGATTGTGCCCATGCTCGTGCCAATCCCTGTTGCGGAGCCAGCTGGCACAGAAGCACCTTCGTGTGGTGGCCCACACACTAGCAGCTGCCAAATAGCTGCCACGGTGCTGCATGATTGTTGGGGCCTTGTGTATTTGTTTTTGTACTCTCTATGATTTTCTCATTGGACTGGCTTTGAGCCCAATTTGCATGCTTTGCATTGTACGTCCACCGATTGTTGTCAAACCCATTCATGTGTACAGTCACTATGTTTGGCTTAAGAATCTTCATCTATAGGTTTAGACGGTTTTGCATTCACATGCTTGTACGCAGAGCTACAACCAAACAATGGTTTGGGGCCGTGTTTTAGGACAAACTCAATACTGTCGCGCGTGTCACCCAACATGTGCCGTGGCTGCTGTTTATGCTGTGTCTGTCGGCTTTCATTCTCTCTACATGTTGAAGCTATTGAAGCTTATGGGAATCTGCGTGTTACCTTAGCCCAACCATGTATGTTTCTTGAACCTACCTTGCATGATAGGTCATCACCTGGCTAGAAAATATTGCCACGTTAGTGACAGCAAGGCTTAGTCAGACAGGTTTCATTGGGATGCAATGAACATGCGTGAGTAGAGGGAGATGCTATAGAAAAAAAACATCGATCCGCTAAGATTAGTGTGGATGAAGTGGACAATGGTCCATCTTTTACTGGAAACATCGCGAGACTAGAATATAAAGTTATAGCAGATGTTGGATAATTGGCTACTTGGTGACGGATGCAAGGTGCCAGTTCATTATTGAGATTCTAGGCAGCATACACCTCTTGCATCCATCACACATGACAGCATACATCGCCATGTCATGTGCTTTTTCTTCAAAGATTTCTAGACGAAACTAAATGAGACCAATCTCATCTCAAAATGCATATCATGTCCCAAGTCTCGACGTTGCATTGAAGTATTTTGAGACGATCTTGGTCTCATCTTGAATTCCGTGATTCATTCAAGAATTCAAGATTCCATGAACTCCAATATGTGCTCAATCTTGAACGATGTGCCCAAAGTTGCAATAAGCCCTATCTATGAAGCTAGCCCACTCAACTGCCAACCACGAAGGTAGAGCTTGCTGCCAACCTAAGGGTTGAGCCAGGCCTCATGGATTCAAAATATGAGCGGTTGTTCTTGGAAAAATCCGGTTGCAGGACCCTAGTTGAATTAGGAACCGAGACCTAATCACACCCTTTTGAGTCTGAAAACTGACTCATGGATGCTGTTTTTGTGCATGGTTTTGTGATGCTATAAGTAGTTGCCAGATTGCTGATCCCTAGGGGCCATGCCGCTGAGGTTTTTATTGGTGCATGAGATTATCACCACTGTTTCACATCTGGTAGGTGAGGCGCGAGCCCATGGTTGACAGCGCGACCCCACAAAAACATTTTTCATGGGTGGTCTTGTCCCCCGGTGTACCTACCCAAGGTCACTCTCTCTCGTCTTTGTATCCGCTTGCTTAAAGCAATCCTTACATCCATTGCATATTGAAACAGGTGCGTGAGTAGCCTCACACCTCTTTCTTTCTTCTCCACCTACAATTTGCGGGACTAGAAAGATTTCAAGTTATACTTACTAATTGCCGTGTTGTGTCTCCAAATAATTGACATAAAAAAATTCTTGAGCTCAGCCACATTCATGCAACTTCATACAAGTAGGGAGCGAAGGAAATTATCATTGTAGATGCATTGCCTTGCTCAGCCTTCCATGCGGTGGACATACCACAGGAATCCGTGATAGTGATGTTTATTGAGGAGAAAATGATGAATTCCATGGCGAAAGGGTCATTTGCAGACCAATATCCTGGAGTGCCCCTTGCACGTGGCTATAGTTGTGGGAGGAGATGCTTGCGTGCACCACATACACTTTCATGGAGAACTAATCTTTTATCATTCTTCACCTGAAGCGACTCAAAAAAATTCATCACAGAAATATGAAGAATCTGGGAATATCCCAGACGTACACGAGTCCCTAAGTTTTCCGCGTGGGCATTTCTGTCATTACACGCATAGCCCACCGCGCCACGAGACCTCGATTTTCACTCCGACGGTCGAGGGCAATTCGGCCAACTGCCCTCGCCCTCCGGTGCATTCTTGAACCTTCTTACAGCCTTGACCACTTTCCCAACACTACGACAGAAATATCGCGACCTTTCGATTGACTTCTCGTCACACCAAGACGAATCTGGATTTATGAAGATGCTTCGCGCATCTCCGACCGTCGATCCTCGAAGCCCCCCGACTTCTCGGCGGACCTTCTCGGATCCGACCACTCACAACGCGCCTTCGCAGGCGTCGCTCGACGTCCAACCCAATGACCCAGACTACATCCCATTTGCAACTCGACACTTGTATATATGTGTTCTGTCGTTTTGACACTTGTCATCGAAGTACACTTACCGCATATTACAAATTGCTCAAGTGTCCCAAATTCTCAAAGTGTCTTTGCCTCGTAACTTCTACGTGTTCACCATCCACGCTCCGTTCGGTGTAACACTTGGTATCAGAATGCTTCGGCACTAGAGAGGCACCCGACTACTTTACCCACCCGGAGGACTACCTTGCACAAGCCGTCAGCGCATCTCGCACGTCAAGACTTTGCAGACTTCGCGACTACGACGTGAGGCAAGCGAGCGCACCCGACGACCAGCAGTGGGTCTTCAGTGACGACGTCGGCGATGGAGGAGCATAACGTACCCATGCACGCGAACCCTGAAGCAGCCGCAAATGATGGCGTGGTAGGCTACGTGGCTGCCGGCTCAGCTCCGATGGCGTCAACGGCCACCCCGGCCGTGGATCCAATGGCGGTGAACCAACCGTCCCTACAAGCAGCCTCGACGCCAACGACCGGGACGACAGGTGGCACTGGACGACAGGCGCGGATCAACGAGGAACTGGCGAACCATATCTCCCCGCTCGAGGGGGTCAACAGCCATCTGCTCCAACAACTGAACGTCGCGCTGGAGGCTCTTCGCAACGCAAGTGCACGAGAAGCGGTGCTCGTCGAGAGAAATTCCCAACTCTCGAGCAAACCCAAAATTCGTCCGGTTCCACCTTAACCGTTCGATCTTGCAAATTTTAAAGGACCGACGGTTCGGATGTGGCTGACGAGTTTGGAGGTGTACTTCACCGCTGCAGGGGTCAACGACGATCGTAAGAAGATTGACCTCGCGGTCGCGCTTCTGTGTGGCACGGCACTAAGTTGGTGGTCTGATTTCAAGGCCATCCAACGGCTGCAAGAGACCGGCGAGGCCTCATCAGCGGCCATCAGCGCCCGTCTCACATCGCCCACCGCACGCGTTCTACCCTTGGAGCAGATCAACCCACAATGGCAAGACGCGCTGACGCCACCAACCGACTAGAGTGAGTTTTCGCGCGCAGTACTTGCACGATTTGGACAACTGACCGAGAAGTCTGACGCTCGCTACAAGCTACAGCGTCTACGTCAGTAGTCTAGCGTGGTAGACTACACGCATCGATTTCGTGAGATCATCACCAGAGCAGACATCGTCCCCGACAAACTCTGTTTCCACTACAACAACGGCCTCAAGAGAGACATTTTGTGAGCGATTGCCATCTTCGGCATCCAGAACGACTTACCGCAGATGATCGCAGTAGCAGAAAGGATCGACAACGCCGATTACAACGCTCGGATCCAGGAATCCTACGGCCGGCGAACTCCCAACCACAATTATCGTGGGAATGGAAAGAACCAGTCGGTGGACTCCTCGATTCCGATGGAAGTGGACGTCGTCGATCAAAAGGATACGCAAACCTGCTACAACTGTGGAAAATTCGGGCATATCGCTCAAAAATTTCGAAGCAAGAAGCAGGCCAAAAAGGGGGGGGGGAAGTCGCAGAAAAATGAGTCGGGAAACGGTAAACGGCTGGAGTGAAAGGCGCGACTCTTGTCCGAGAGGAGCGATCTGCACCGAACAATTGCCCATCTGAATGGTCTACATCACCGCGGAGGGATTTTGAGATCTCAAAGTTTGACGAGGGTTACGAGGACGACCAACCGGCGATACTGCTAAAAGTCTAACCTCGAGGATGTAAAAGTCGCAGAATGTTACCGGCACTATTGGATGGAGGAGCTTCGCACAGCTTCGTGAGCAAAAACATGGTCCGCAAGCTGGGTTTGCAGACCGAACCAGGGGTATTTGAAGGCAAAACCGTCAACGGGCGATTGCAAATTCCGAGACTCCGAGAACCACTACAATTACAAGAGGGGGATATGCGAGATGTAATGCTCTTGAGGAAGTGCCCGATGAGTGACCATTAAATCATTCTCGGACGTGACAATATGTACCAGCACAATCCGCAGGTTGACTAGAACAGTGGCGACGTCTACGTGGAAGTTAACGGCGCCAAGCGACACATGCCGCGTGTGGGGCGGAAGACAACAGCGGAAGCAGGAGAGGTGGAAGTAGCAGAGGAAACTACGGAAGCCGAAAAGCGACAAACTGTGCAGCCGATACCGCTCAACGTGGCCAAGCATTGTATGCGACGAGGAGTTCGCGCGTTGCTCGTGCATCTCGAGCCATGGAGGAAGCAAAAATGGCAGCAGCTGACTCATCAGCCTCATCGACCTCATCGGCATCAACCAAGTTCGCGATGGTACCCGAAGAGTTTGCACCACTCGTCCAAGAGTTTGCATTCGTCTTCCCTGAAAAACTCCCAAAAACCTTACCTCCTCAACGCGACATCGACCATCGCATCGAACTGAAGCCGGGCAGCAAACCTACAGTTTAAGGGGCCTATCGGATGAGCGATCACGAGTTGATCGAGCTGAAAAAGCAGCTCGACGAGACGCTTGGTTAGGGGTTCATCCGTCCATCCACGTCACCCTACGCCACACCAGTCCTGTTCATGAAAAAGAAAAGTGGCAAAATGCGGATGTGCGTGGACTACCGGGTGTTCAACGACACTAGCATCAACAACCGCTACCCTCTCCCCCGAGCCGACGAGATTTTCGACCAACTTCGAGGGGCTCGAATTTTCAGCAAAATTGACTTACGCAGCTGTTATCAACAGATACGCGTAGCGGACGCCGACATCGAGAAGACCGCGTTCCGAACTCGCTATGGGAATTTGAGTTCACGGTCATGCCGTTCGGACTCACGAACGCTCCAGCGACTTTTATGGTGGCAATGAACAACATTTTCCGCCCATACCTCGACGATTTTGTCGTGGTCTATCTGGACGACATCCTGGTGTACAGCCGCACCCCGGAGGAGCACGATGGACATCCGTGAAAGGTCCTCAAAGTTTTACAAAGAGAGAGGTTTTTCGAAAAACTCTCGAAGTGTGACTTCGGTCGCTGTTTGATCGAGTGTTTGGGTCACGTCATCAACGGCGGACGGATCACGATGGATCCGAAAAAAGTGGCAGCAGTCGCTAATTGGCCAGCACCAACCAACGTCCAAGACATCCAAGTTTTCCTCGGCTTCTGCAACTACTACCGGCGCTTTGAACTGGATTACGCCCAAGTGTCAGCGCCTCTCTTCGATCTCACTCGAAAAGAAAACGAGTGGAGATGGGGAGACAGCGAACAAGAAGCGTTCACCGCTTTGCGGAACGCTCTGACCTCGGCTCCAGCCCTACGACTAGCCGATCCAACGATCAACTACGTCATGGCTACAGATGCGTCCAATCGAGCCATCGGCGCGGTCCTCCTGGAAGACCACACTAACGGCGAGCAACCGGTCGCATATATGTCAAAAAAGCTGCGGGGACCGGAACTCAACTACGTCGTGGACGAGAAAGAGATGCTGGCGGTCATGCACCCATTTAAGACAAGGTGGTGCTATCTTGAATGCCGCCGATGCATCGTACGCACCGACCACCATGCATTGAAGTATTTGAAGACGCAGCCGAACCTGAGTCGACGTCAAACCCGATGGATGGAGTTCCTCGAATCCAGGTTCGACTACGATATTGAGTACCGGCCAAGCAAAACGAACCCCGCGGACACACTCAGCCGCCGACCAGACTTAATGGCCGAAGCTGCAACGCTACAGCTGCAACGAGATCCGTATCTCGATCGGTTATTCACACGAGGCTACGAGCAACATGGCGGATACGACAAAGCGAAATTCTGGTTCGACGCACCTTATTGGCAGTGACGTTTCACGCGCCAGGTGGTCGTTCCCCCAACCGACGAACTCCTCCGCATGCTACTCGAGGAGTGCCATGACACCGGTCAAGGTGGGCACTTCGGAAAAGACAAGACGCTGAAGAAGCTGCCAAAACACTACTCGTGGGAGAAGATGCAATCCAACGTGGCCAACTTCTGCGAATCCTGCGACACGTGCCAACGAAAAAAATCCCATCGCACGCGGCCACCCGGACTCCTGCAGCCGCTCCCCGTTCCAACAGAACCATGGGTCGTCATCTCCATGGACTTCGTCACGGGATTACCGGTCCCACCCGAGGGATATGACGCAATCATCGTGGTCGTCGACAGGTTTTCCAAAATGTCCCACTTCATCCCAACAACGACCACCGTCACCGCCACAGGAACAGCACGGCTGTTTCTAAACAACATCGTGCAATTACACGGTGTCCTGAGAACCATCACGAGCGACAGGGGTGGTGGATTCGCGAGCCGTTTTTGGCGCGAACTGATGACTCCCTACAGCAGCAAAATCTAGCTCTTCACTGCGTTTCATCCACAAACGGACGACCAAACCGAGCGCACGAATCAGACGCTCGAATTGCTTCTCCGAACTCTGTGCGAACCCCATGGGACAGATTGGACACAAAAACTACCGACCACCGAAATCGCGTACAACTCAACGATCTCCATCGCAACTGGTAAAACTCAGTTCGAAGTGGTGTATGGTAAGATTCCCACCACACTAGCAGGACTGCACAGCCAAAGCTATATTCCCGCGGTTGACGTCTAACGCCACGAATTCACCACTATCTGGGAGGAAACACGGCAAACGCTCGTGAAGACGCAAGCGGCAATGAAACGAGCAGCTTACAAGCATCGCAGCGACGATGTCTTCACCGCTGGCGATCGTGTCCTCCTCAGCTCTACGAACATCAAACTCCAAGGAGCTTACTATTTGAAGCTCGAACCCCGATGGTTGTGACCGTTTGAGATCGAGCGCATGCAAATCCCGGTGGTTGCACGACTCAAACTCCTCGACACTATGCAAGTTCAACCGGTCTTCCACATCAGTCGACTCAAGCAATATCGAGACCCCGGAGAAAACTTCCCCGGCGGGGATGTCCCTCCCCCTCCTCCAGTTCAAGCAAAGGAAGACACCGAGTATGTCATCGAGGACATCCTTGGACACCGACGACATAGAAAAACGACAGAGTATCTTGTCAAGTGGCACGGCTACGCCGCCGCGTATAATACCTGGGAACTCTACAATAACCTCCGAGACGTCTATCACCTCATCGATAGTTATTACCGGTTATCACCTCATCGACGGTTATCACCTCATGGACGGTTATTACCGCCGTCACTGGGCCACATCTGTACGCGCGCCGGGACGTCGCGGCTTAAAGGGGGGGGAAATGTTACGTACCAGACGTACACGAGTCCCTAACTTTTCCGCGTGGGCATTTCTGTCATTACACGCATAGCCCACCACGCTACAAGACCTCGATTTTTGCTCCGACGGTCGAGGCCAAGTGCCCTTGCCCTCTGGTGCATTCTCGAACCTTCTTACAGCCTCGACCAATTTCCCAAAAATACGAGAGAAGTATCACGACCTTTCGGTCGACTTCTCCACGCACCGAGACGAATCTGGATTTATAAAGATGCTTCGCGCATCTCGGACATTCGATCCTCGAAGCCCCCCGACTTCTCGGCGGAGTTTCTCGAATCCGACCACTCACGACGCGCCTCCGCACGCGTTGCTCGACGTCCGAACCAATGAACCGGACTACATCCCATTTGTAACTCGACACTTGTATGTATGTGTTCTGTCATTCCGACACTTGTCATCGAAGTACACTCACTGCTAATTACAAATTGCTCGTGTCCAAATTTCTCAAAGTGCCTTTGCCTCGTAACTTCTACCTGCTCACCATCCATGCTCCGTTCGGCGGAACACAGGTGTTATGAATGGTTTGAAGACAATGCAGGCCTGCACGGCTTTGTGGCGCGCTTGAATCCTTTGTAGAAGCATCCTCTTCACGCCTGGCCCACGGAAAATAGATTGAGGGAGCGACCGTCGGGAAGGGCTCAGCTTCGTGAGGATAATTTCAGCTGATGTTTCGAAGTTCAAATACTTGTTTCGCGTCGCGTCATGCCGTGCCACAGGACGACCTTCGCCGCCATTCGCTCTGTGCAGTGCGTCGAATGCAGAGGGGGTTCTGCAGTCCCTGGCCCCGGTTGGAGCCATGAGGCCGGCAACGGATGCAGAGGAAGAATTTTTGGATTGTATTGAGCGGGAAGAGCAACTTCAGCTTGACTTCTTGGCATGCCTCGCCGATGAACTCGAAAATGCTCGGTCTGGACTACGCCGCGTAGCTGGGCGAGTGCCAGATTCGTCCAGTGTTGCGACTCATCCCAAGTCTCCCGATGCAAATGTCCCCGCTCTAGAGGTCAGCTCACTTGCGCCACTAATCTCCATGCAGCTCACGGAAACCAAAACATACCTGCTGCGCATGAAAAGCTTTGTTCTGATCGTTTTCTTGCGGACTGCTGCGCTCAACGCAGACCCCCAGGAACTTGGGCAGGGGATATGCGCCTTCCGCAGAGGGTTGCTGGTCCAAGGAAGAAGGAAACCAAACAGGCAGCGAGGGAAGGTCTTACCTTGCAACTGTCCTCAGGAGAGGGTACGAGCGACCGAAGAATGCTCTCGACGTCGCGTCCTCTCTCGTTGCCCACAAGTCTGTGTGGACTGAACGTTCCACTGATGCTGTCTGCTCGACGGGTACATGTACAGAGCAGATCTATTGGAGAATGAAGGGGCGCCTGCGCATTCAGACTATAACTTCCTCATCCAAGTGCAGCATGCTTGCCGCACACTGCAGCAGGTGGTGGACGAGTCGGTCGCAGAGCTCATTGAGCAAGAGAGGTGAGCCAAAAATGCCACTGTGTTGGCTGATTGCGCAACATGATTTAGCTGGAATTCCAGGTTGTGGCATTTCCAGGCTCTGCAATCAACAAAATGTGCTTTGTCGGGCACTGTGTTGCATCTGGCAGGAAGGAATGTTTGAGGAGAGCTAATCTAGCTGCTGAGCGTCAGCGAGAGGCTGAGCAGTTGAAGGCAGCGAGCGAGAAACACCAAGCTACTCTGCTGACCACTATTCAACAGCTGCATGCTGACGTGGACAAGCGACTATGCATCATCTGCTTTGACGTTGTGAGTCTTGACCCCCCCCCCCCCCCCCCCCCCCCCCCCCCCTCCCCCCCTTGTGGCTTTCTCGCAATGCATCTGGTGCATGTGTGGATCGCAGAGTGTGATACCAACTTCGTGTGTTGTGCAGGAGAAGGATTCAGTCATCCTACCTTGCAGTAAGTTCTGCCCTACTTCCTCCTCCACGAAGGGTCTGTTGTCTCTGAACAGTACAGCAAGTGACTGCGACTAACCTCGTGCACTTTTCCTTTGCAGCTCACTTCACTTGTTGTTGGGAGTGCCTGGCTGAGCATCAGAAGGAGAAAAACACATGTCCCACATGCAGGACGCCCATCAGTGGAGTTCTGCGCTGCTGTCTGAAAAGCAACTAAGGCTGGCCTTCAAGCATGGAGGAACTCATGGTTGCTACCAGTGGACATTTTATGTGTATGGTTCACCGCTTGGGCTGCACCTCACGCAGTGAGGTGAACCCATGCTGGTCAAAGGGAACTGACATGGCAAAAATTGGGGAGGAAAAAGGGGAAAGTGTTTCTTGATTGTTCCACAGCTAGGCTGTTTAGGGAGGCTGGATGGATTGGTGGTTTGGTTGCTCGCGTCTGACCTCAAGGAGCAGGTTTAGGGTAGGCCAACAAAGTCAATTTCTTCTGAAAAGACTGTCTTTTTCATCGCACCATCATTTACGCTTAATCTGAACTCCTACGGGCCTTGAAAACGAGAGCAGTCAGGTTACTTTTTGTGAGTAGGGGTCATCACAAAGGTCAGGAGGATGGCACTTGAGGGATTCTAGATTTTGGCCTTCGTTGAGACCTTGGGTATGTGTGGCAAAACGACCAGTACTTCCTTTCCTTTTAGCGTACTGACTCTGGTCCGCATGTTATTGGTACACAGGAGTATCCACAGAATTTGGCTGCCATCTATGTAGGAAAGAGAGGCGTAAGAATCATTGGATTAGGATTTGATGCAGATTTCATGCTTGGAGCAATGTCGTCCAAGCTCATGCAAGGTCAGTGTAGCACATGCAAGGTTCAAGACCCTTGCGATGCTATGTTCAAGGCACGGAAGACCAGGAGACTGGTGAATCGAAAGAAGAGTCAAGGGCCCGTAAGTGACCTTACAGGCTACGGCAAGTACAAAACGCCTGGGAGAGCTGCGGTGCATGTGGGCTTCATTACGCAAGCTGAGGCATGCATGGGCAAAGGCATACCCATTCTGGAAGCTCAGACAAGGTTGGCTAAGCTAGGTTCAGCAGAAGTAAGATCGCAAAAGCTAGTGAAGGCATACATTGTTGGATAAGCCTGGACAAGCTGTTCAGTCTCCTAGAAGTTTGGGAACAGCTTGTGCAACAAAAATTTGAGGACTCTCATAGCTCTCCTGTTGGTTCAAAACGAGGTCCAATCAAGGCCGCGGCACAATGACTATGCCACTTTACAACCTTGGAGCAAGATTTTTCACTTGTAAACTTGATCGTCGGTCACTGTCCCAAAGCAGAATTTTGGCGGCAGCAATGGTGCTCATACACCACTAAAACTGCGGATCTGAAAGGGCTTGACGGCTCTTTGCAAAGCCCGAGACTTGGAGAATGCGTTCTCCATATGTCAACATCAGTTGAGCACTAGAATTTTCTAGGCACTGTGGCACAGTGACAGTGGTCACGGGAGAATCTGGAGCAAATGGCTGACTTGGAATGCAATGACTTGCAGGAGAGGTGCATCATACACCTGGCAGTACCAGAGTACATTGAGGAAAAATTCCCACACTGTTGTGAGGTACAGGTCATCAATCTGGGGCAATTGGCATCTTTTCTTCACCGTTTTCATGCCCCTGGACCTACTCGAATACCCCCCATGTTCTGGTTAGATCAGCAGTTGGCCTGCAACATTGAGAATGCAACTCAGAAGCCCTCTATTCGTTGTTGTGTCTCAAGATTGCGGCTGGCTATAAAAGCTGTCTGCACCAAAAGAACAAAAGTGCTGAAAGTGGGCTGTTGGCTGTGGAAAAGTGGCCAGCGGGCGTGCAAGGTCAGAGCAGTCATGGCCCTGAACAACCCACTCGACTTTTCTGATTTGGCAGTCGATTTTGCCAATTCAGCTTTACATTGTCACAGTTGTTATGTTGGCGCCCGCACATGGATATGTCTCATGCGCTATGTGACAAAGCGGCCTCAACTTGCTGTTTGACGCTCAGTTGAACAGCCAGGTTTGGCAACCCACGCGTGCTACTTCGGTTACTTCGGTTTTACATCCTTGCGTCCAACATCGCATTGGCAATCGTGCCGCATCACCGAAAAAGAAGATAGGTTCTCCCACTTGTTGACTCTCCAGTTTTCCCTGCTAGCAAGTCAAACCATCTCCCCCCCCCCCTCTCTCACTCCCCTCTCTCTCTCTCTCTCTCTCTCTCTCTCTCTCTCT
>SZWC01007076.1:9585-45861 GCA_023375785.1 Penium margaritaceum
GGGGGGGGGGGGGGGGGGGGGGGGGGGGGGGGGGGGGAGGTGGTTCCTAGGAGGGCCTCCAGAAGGGTTTAACACTACTCACAAGCCATTTGTTCTGCCCTTAAGGGAGGGTGAGACACTAGTTTCGAGCTGCAATGTGCATGTGTGAATGCATAGGCTGTCTTTCTTCCACAATGGAGCAAACATGTTGTATGTCTGGCATGCAAGACTCTGGAGGAAGAATCGCTCATGGTGCGTGTGCGTTGGATGTGTACCTGATGCATACATGTAGGGGCAATGGTTGCATGATCGCCTCCTCTGCGTTGGATGTGTACCTCATGTGCCCTCAGTGTCGGGTACATACCCTAAGAAATAGTATCATTCGTCTGAATAGGTGATGGGTTTTCACGCACTCTTGCTCGCGATCTTCTCCACATACTTAACCTTCTCCCACTTATCTAGGACTCTCTCGGAAATTTGTCATACCAGGTGGCAGTAGTGCACTATCACTAGTGTGAATTAATCATATATGCAGGTGGCAATGGCATTGCACTTGAGAATGTCATTGAAGCTAGTAAACTGGAGTTTGCTCAGTCCTATCCTCTTTGTCATGCGGCGACGCAGTATGACATGACTTGCGTTTACTCCAATGTGGACAGCCCAATCCTGATCGAATGCGCGGGAGCTACCTAGCAATGCAGCCAATGACTAGGCGTCAATGCCTGATTAGACGGTGACGACAGTCACAAGTCGTACACACAACGGCAAGGGTTTGGCTAGGAGACACAAGGCAAAGTGTCAGAATGCTTCAAAATAGCATATGCAGAGAGAGTTAACAAATGACAAGCCCAAGGCATAAATACCCGCCGTGGCGCACAACGGGTGTCGCATGCGGCAGTCCTAAAAGAGCTGTCCTAAACCTGGCCCAAAACCACTGTTTTGGCTGTAACCCTGTGCACACATGTCAGAATGCTACGCCGTCTGAACCTAGACGTGTAGAATCAAAAGACGGACGCTACGACTGGTCACATGCATGTATCCATCGATAGACAGTGAACATACAATGCAAAAACATGCAAACAGGCCTCATGGCCAGTCCGTCGACAAATGCCTGCAAGATGTAGAAGACACAGCAGAGAGTCCCGGTGGCATCTGGGGCTCTGGTACAGTGGTCCGCCAGCTCCAAGCTGGTAGTCCGCCGCCTGTCGTCGCGTCGGTGCCACCAGGGCCGCCCGCATCAGGGATCTGCACGAGTATGGACACGACCGAGTGGTCACAGTAAACTGTACAGGAACGGCACAAAACACAACACTCCCCCATGACCCGATGGTACGCATGTCCATACGCGTGCAGCTCTGGTACGAACACAATAGTGAGTGACACAAACAAATGAGACGCAGACGTACATCCCACACTCAACCACTCTCACGCACGGGGCGAAGCTCATCAGAACGAATAGCCACCAGGAAGTTTGCGCGAGGAAATGCCTTCGTCAAGAAATCAGCACATTGCATGTGAGTACCAACCCACATGATGGAGATCACGCGTCGCTCCACCAGATCACGAACGAAGTGATGCTCAACCGCAATGTGCTTTGTGCGAGCATGAAAAACACCAGAGTTCTCCGCAATGGCGAGAGCACTCTGGTTGTCGCAACGCAGCACAATGGCGGGCACTGACTGCTCAAGCTCAAGAAACAAGCGTTGCAGCCATACTGCCTCAGCAGCCCCTGTGCCCAAAGCAACATACTCTGCCTCTGACGAGCTACGTGCTATGCAGCCCTGCTTCCCGCTTCGCCAAGACAAAGCGGTTCCATTGAGCAGAAATACGTAGCCAGTACGACTGCGCCCATCAGGGCTCCAAGCCCAGTCACTGTCAGTGTAGCCGTCAAGGACCACCGAACACTGCCGACGAAAGCAGAGTCCGAGGTACGGCGTGAAGACCACGTACCGTACCACTCGTACAGCCGCGTGAAGGGCTTTCGCACGTGGAGCCTGCGAGAACTGAGCGAGGAGGTTGACGACGAACGCGATGTCAGGACGCGTGGTGGTGGCCAGGTACATCAGAGATCCGATGAGACGGAGGTACAAGGTCACGTCCACTGTCTCCCCCAGCTGTGTAGGATCATCCACCTTCAGGGCATCCTGCCCATCGGGTGTAAGAGGTGTGGAAGCGGATGGCACTGCACCAAGGAGATTGCTGAAGCGCAGCAACAATGTCAGCGATCTCGCACGATCTCCATGCCAAGAAACACCGATGCAGGACCGAGATCCTTCATCCTGTAGGCAGTCTGCAGGACAGCCTTGGCCTCCTTCACGGACTCCAGGGACGGAGACACAATCAGGAGGTCATCAACGTAGACCAGGATGGCGGTGAACCGCTCGGTTGTCGGTAGGATGAAGAGCGAGGGGTCTGCCTCGCTCTGTACGTATCATGCGCGAGTCAAAGTGCCAGTGATCTCCCGGTTCCAACACCGCCGAGACTGCTTGATGCCGTACAAGGACTTGCGCAAGTGCCAGACCTTGTCACCGTCCTCAAAGCCTGGTGGCTGAGCCACGCAAATCTCCTCATCCAGAGAGCCATGGAGGAACACATTATTCACATCCATCTGGTGCAGTTCCCAGTCATGCTGAGCCACTATTCCGAACAGAGCACGAGCTGAGGTCATGCGGCCGACAGGGGCAAAGGTGTCAGTGTAATCGACTCCATCAATCTAAGAGTATCCCTTGACGACCAAGCGGGCCTTGTAGCATTCCAGTGAGCCATCCGGCTTCATCTTCTTGCGAAAGACCCACTTGACCTGAATCGCCTTCCTCCCAGGGGGAAGGTCGACAAACTCATAGACTCTGTGCTTTCGGATAACGCGAAGCTCATCCTCGCAAGCAGCTCGCCAGGCATCGGCATCCTGCGATGAGAGAGCCTCCCGGAATGTGCTTGGGTCAGGTGCCATAGAGGGGGAACTCTGTGTGGCGAGTGCAAACGCCTCAGTGTCGGGCCTGACGGCCACGAGATCAGCTGCTGCGTCACAGGCGATATGGAACTCGCAAGTGGCCAGGTCGTTCCCTGCAGGGTACGTTGGATGTACCTCTGAAAGCTCGGTGCGGACGCTCAGGCCTAAGGCCTTTGTGCCTATATCAGCACTCGCGATGCTGTGACTGGAACGCATGGGTCCGGGACCCGAAGCTCGCTGAGCTCCGGAGTCCAGTGGTCGAAGGCGGCCACTGGGCTCACGGGAGTAAGCGGAGGTCGAGGGGCGCACCTCAGGCTCAGGGACAGGTACGACCACAGGAACAGGTACGACCACAGCTGGTGAGGGCTGAGGCGAGGCAGCCGGAGATGCCATGCGAGGAGGTGAGTGTGTGGGAGACACGGGGCTGGGTGTGACAGCAGGCAAGGCTGGCCCGGACACTGAGGCAGGAGTGTCAGCCGACGTAGGAATGGGAGTAGGCAAAACTGGGTCAGACGCAGGAGCAGGGGTGCTGGCAGACACAGGTGATGGTGTAGGAGGAGGCGTGAGAGAAGAGGTACATGTGGGGTGTGAAACAGGATGTACAGGCGAGATCTCTGGATCGATGGCAATGATAGCCGGATCATCAAGGGCTGGAGATCGAGAGGGGTCTCGAGCGGACACATCAGCCGGACGAGGGATGGTCGCTGGCGTAGAAGTCTCCCCCATCCGCCGAGGACCCTCACAGGAAGGGACATGGACTGCGGAGAGGGCTGTGATCGAAGTCAGGTCACGGTATGTGAGTGACTCAAAAAACAGCGCGTCACGGGACTCAATGACGCGACGGCGACTGGGGTCCCAAAAGCGCCAAGCCTTTGACCGCGGGGAGATGCCAATGAAGGCACACAAGCGACCCCGAGGGGAGACCTTGGACTCCTGCTGGTCCTCGGTGTACCACACGGAGGCCAGGGATCCCCAGACGCGAGCGAGACGAAGGGCAGCACGGTGGCCAAACCAGAGCTCGTACGGTGTAACATGGTCCGGAAGCGGATCATGCGGGAGGCGGTTCCAGACCCAAGTCATGTAGGCGAAGCCCTCAAAGGCGAAAGACTCCGGGAGACCGCACTCAGACCGCATGGCGCGAACCGCATCCTCCATGGTGCGGTTCCAGCGCTCAGATACACTGTTCTGCTGTGGAGTAGCAGGAGCGGAGACCTGGTGAAAAATCCCGTGCTCAGCAAAGGAGTCCATCTCATCAAGGAACTCGCCACCGCGATCCGAGCGAAAGGTATGTAACGTGTGGTGAGATTGACGCTCAGCCATCACGAGCCAGAGCCAAACCGCAAGGGCGGCGTCGCTCTTCTGACGCAGACTGTAGACCCACCGCATGCGGGTGAAGTCATCAGTCAGCGTCAGAACATACCGGCCCCTCTCGGACAGGGACTCGACCGGGAGAGGGCCGAGAAGGTCCGAGTGGACCAACTCGAGAGGCCTAAGCGCTCGGGAACGCGAGTCGGGGTAGGTGCACCGGTGCATCTTCCCCTGAGCACAGAAAAGACAGTCGGTCCTGGGTGGCTTCTTGAAAGAAGCCACATCAAGACCAAGAGCAGGCTGTGTCCGAATGAGCTTCAACACAGTGTCGAAGCCCACGTGACACAGCCGACGATGAAGCAACCGCTGGTGTTCCGGGGATAGAACACCAGTGACAAAAACGCGACCGGATGAGGAGGGAGAGCAAGGGGAGGAGGGCCGAGCGATACGATACAAATCATCTATGACTGAAGCACGCATGACAATGCTACGGGTGTCAATAGCAGTCACAGTCGCTGAATCAGCGGTATGCTCCACAGAGGCCCATCAGGGTGCAGGCACGCACAGAAAGCAAGCTGAGCTCAAGATCAGGCACAAACAACATGTCAGAAAGATAAAGGGGGCCAGACGGACCGTCAAAACATACAACCCCCACACCGTGGACTGGCAAGGACTGACCAGAGCCTGTACGAACAGAACGGACAGTCGTGACAGGACTGAGTATGACAAAGTCACTGCGACGGCACGTTATGTGATGGGTGGCCCCAGAATCGATGATCCAAGTGCCATCGGAGTCACGACTAGTGGACGTCACTGTAGATAGAGCAATGGAACACTCGGCATCAGAGGGACGCTGAGCCGTCAGTGGGGAGGAACGACGTACATCACAAAGGTGAGACTCATGAATCCAGTCAGTGCAGTCAGGCCCATCATCATCACATGCGGACTGTGCTCCCCCACACGCGTCATCACGAGCCACGGGAACGGACGACCAAGCAGTTTGTGAACCACCCGACGATGACAACACACTTGCACCTCCCTGAAAATGAAGCGCCAGATGATGACGAAGCTCGACGATGGTGCGGTCGCGTGGGTTCGGATCGCTGCTGCTCGTCGGTGAGGACGCAGGAACAGCTGCAGTCGTGGCCGCCGCACGTCCGGAGGAGGGTGCGGGTGACGCGCCGGACGTGGAACGAAGAGCATGAGCAGCCTGAAGCCCACGGGTGATCCGGGCCTAGTCAAGCGGCTGCTGGCACTCGGTGTAGCGATGGGCGCCTCCACAGTTGTAGCAGTGCACAGAACGGCCACTGCTACCACTGGATGACGGCTGCTGGTGACCTGATCTGCGCCTCCTATTCCTCTTCTTCCCCCGGGCAGCTGCTGCAACGCCCTGTGTCTGCGTAGGTGTAGACGCGGTCGAAGAGGAGGAGGAAGATGAGGTAGTGATGGAGGTGGATGAGGGTGACTGTAGGAGGGAAGATGGTGGTGATGCGACGACCGTTGCAGCGAGGGAAGTCTCCTGATGCGCTACTGCTACCTCGCGGGCTGAAGTCACCTGGAGGAGAAGCTGATGCGCCCAAGGGAGCAGGTGTAGGGTGGATGAGAAAGGCTCAAGGACGGCGTCGCTGTACCGTGTAAATATGTCGGTGTACTCAAGGCGAACTCCGAGCATAATCGTCCAAAACGCCCACAGCTGTGTGCCTCCTGAGGTCCCCAGACGCGTATAGATACGCATGGCGCGTCTCCAGTAATCCGCTACAGACTCCGCAGGCCCCTGATGGAGCGAATGGAAAGCACGAATGTGTGACGCACGAGTGGCGTGCGTCTCTGCAGCCAGCAGGGATAACGCCACGGGGATTGGCTCCGGTGCCTGTGCCAGCCTCGCCAAGGAAGGGGCGGAAGTCGACAACAGTCTTGCATGGCATGGCATAGAGAAGTCTGCGTATGGCCAGGGCTGCTGTCAGTGCCTGTGCTGGGTCTGTAGACTGGTAGGGGCTGTGGTAGTAAGGCCACACTCCCTCAGATGTAGCCCACACCTGAAATAGGATCTCCTAGCAGTCGAAACCATCCTGGCTGATGTACCGTGGAGGTGGTGCCTCAAAGTCCTTAGGCTGCTGCTCCGTGGGGAGAGCAACCGTAGGCTGAGGAGGACGAGAGACGGGAAAAACTCCTAGGAGAGGGTGATCACCGGGGTAGTCACGTGATGATCGTATCGGGGAAACCGGTGGAGGTCGGGTACCCGTCTGCAGCTGACGGAGGCGCTCCTAGAGAACTCAAATCTCTTGCTCCAGGGAATCATCCGTGATGCCTGGCATGAATGGCTCATCGTGTAGTGGCTCATCATCAAGGAGGTCAGCATGTGGTGGGTCAGGTGGAGCGCCTGTCACGGGCGCCTGGACCGAATGCTGGGTAGAGATCGCAACTCCGGCAGCTCCCTCAGAAATCCGCGGAGGAGCCGTGGACTGAGCGCACAAAAGCTCAGTCAGCGTGCGGATAGCGTTGGTCTACTCTCTCTGGAGATGACGCATCTCATCCTGCTGGCTGCGAAGGTCCTCAATGGCCTGCGAGCATGGACTCAGTATGCCAGACGACGAGGAGGGGTCGCCTGGTCCCTTCTCCTTGCTGTCGGACAGGCTCATGTCGCCGCTCAGTATGGGACGACGGATGAAGTTTGTTGGATTTTAAAAGCGTCAGCGTTTCTCGAGGATTTGAAACGCTGGCAACTTTTGACTGTCCGGCCAAAAATTTGACTAAGTATGGTGCTGACGTCAGCTGGTGGTTGCTGACGTCAGCACGACTGATGACGTCAGCAAGCAAAATTGATGACGTCGGCTTGTCTTTTGTTTTGTTTTCTTTCTCACGAATCTGCGCGTGCGTGCAGCCGCTCCGCGGTGGCCGCGCGGACGCTACGCGGAAAGTGCGCAACAGCTTCCGCTCAGCTGCTGCTGCAGCTGTGCTGTCAGCTGCAGCAACAGCTGTGTATCTATGGATGTAGCGGTGGCAGCAGCAGCTGCGCTATTGCTGCTGCTGCTGCTGCTACACGCTGCGGCTGCTACTCGCTACCGCCGCCGCGCGCTGCTGCTACTGCCGCTGTCGCGCTGCTGTTGCTACTGCTGCTACTGCTTTGCTGTTGCCGCCGCGGCTGCCGCTGTTGCTACTGCGTTGCTATTGCCGCTGCTGCTACTGCGCTGCTGCTGCCGCTGCTGCTGCTGTGCTGCTGCTGCCGCCGCTGCTGCTGCGGCCGCTGCTGCTGCGCTGTTGCTACCGCCGCCTCAGCTGCTGCTGCCGCCACCTCAGCTGCTGCTGCTCTGCTGCTGCGGCTGTGGGAGGGTCGGCTGCACTCACTGCAGCCGCCATGCACATCGCGTGGCGGTGCACAACGCTGCTGCTGCCTCTGCTGCTGCGATCTCACGTGGTAGGTAGGGCTGCGTAGACGGCGATCGGCTGTTTCCGATAGGCCTCAGGAACTCTGCTGCAGCGGTGACTCTCACTACTGCTACTCTGCTACGTCTCTGCTGCGCAGCTCAGTGAGAACTATCTCACTGCTCTGATACCATGAGAGAATGCGTGGAAGCTTCCTAGCAACGAAGCCGTTGACTAGGCGTCAGTGCCTGATCAGACGGTGACGACAGTCACAGGTCGTACACACTACGGCATGGGTTTGGCTAGGAGACACAAGGCAAAGTGTCAGAATGCTTCAATATAGCATATGCAGAGAGAGTTAACAAATGACAGGTCCAAGGCATAAGTACCTGCCGGGGCGCACAGCGGGTGTCGCACGCGGCAGTCCAAGAGCTGTCCTAAAACTGGCCCAAAACCACTATTTTGGCTGTAACTCTGCGCACACATGTGAGAATGCTACGCCGTCTGAACCTAGACGTGTAGAATCAAAAGACGGACGCTACGACTGGTCACATGCATGCATCCATCGATAGACACTGAACATACAATGCAAAAACATGCAAATAAGCCTCATGGCCAGTTTGCCGAAAGACGCCTGCAAGATATAGAAGACACAGCAGAGAGTCCCGGTGGCATCTGGGGCTCTGGATAGTGGTCCGCCAGCTCCAAGCTGGTAGTCCGCCGCCTGTCGTCGCGTCGGTGCCACCAGGGCCGCCCGAATCAGGGATCTGCACGAGTATGGACACGGCCGAGTGGTCACAGTAAACTGTACAAGAACGGCACAAAACACAACACATCCAACTGAATTCAATGATAGGAAGTTATTCTAGTGTACACTCCTGAAGCACCAACAACCTTACGGACACAATGGATGGTGCGAGTTTCTCCAATGTGCTGACAAGCACTTTATGTGGCTGCTAGGGACTAGATCCTTGATGCAAACATGATGTTCCTGTGTTACCTTGGAAGGGACTGAGATAGTTGTTACGAATGGAAGATGTGTGCAATATTGTGGCATTCAACATGCAATGTGAAAGTCGCGGTGAGAAACATTTGGAAGATGCCTGAGAATATGCAAGGAAGCTTCCTAGCAACACTCCCATTGACCAGGCATCAGTGTCTGATCAGACGGTGACGACAGTCACAAGTTTTGCACGCAACGGCAAGAGTTTGGCTAGGAGACACAAGGCAAAGTGTCTGAATGCTTCAATAGCATTTGCAGAGAGAGATAACAAATGACAGGTCCATGGCCTAAATACCTGCCGCGGCGCACAGCGAGTGTCGCACGCGGCGGTCCAAGAGCTGTCCTAAAACCGGTCCGAAACCACTGTTTTGGCCATAACTCTGCGCACACATGTCAGAATGCTACGCCGTCTGAACCTAGACGTGCAAGATCACAAGACGGATGCTACGACTGGTCACATGCATGCATCCATCATCAGACGCTGGATACGCAATGCAAAAACATGCAAATCCGGCTCATGGCCAGTTCGCAGAAAAAACTCCTGCAAGCTGTAGAAAGACAACAGGGAGTCCTGGCAGGGTCCGGGGCTCTGGAAGCGTAGTCAGCCAGCTCCAAGCTGGTAGTCCGCCGCCCATCATCCCTCCGATGTCACCAGGGCCCACCTCAGGGATCTGCACGAGTATGGACACAGCCGAGTGGTCATAGTAGACTGTACAAGAACGTCACAAATCACAACACTCCCCCATGACCCGATGTTACGCATGTCCATACACGTACAGCACTGGGACAAGTACAATAGTGAGTGTGAAACAGATGAGACACAGACACACATCCCATACTCAACCACCCTCAGGCATGGGGCGAAGCCCAACAGAACGAATGGCCACTAGGAACTTTCCGCGAGCTAGTGTTGTCATCAAGAAATCAACACGCTGCATGTCAGTGCCAACCCACATGACGGAGATCACGTGTCGCTCCACCAGATCACGCACAAAGTGATGCACAACCGTAATGTGCTTCGTGCGAGCGTGAAAGACACCGGAGTTCTCCGCAATGACAAGAGCACTCTGATTGTCGCAACGAAGCACACTGACTGACCAAGCTCAAGAAACAGGCGGTGTAGCCATTCCGCCTCAGCAGCCCCTGCGCCCAAAGCAACGTACTCTACTTCCGACAAGCTACGTGCGATGCAGCCCTGCTTCCCGCTACGCCAAGACAGAGCGGCACCACCGAGTAGGAACACGTAGCCAGTACGGCTGCGTCCATCTGGGCTCCAAGACCAGTCGCTGTCAGTATAGCCGTCAAGGACCATTGAACAGTACGGTTGAAAGAAGAGTCCGAGGTACGGTGTGGAGACCACGTACCGCACCACTCGCACAGCCGCGTGAAGGGCTTTAGTACGAGGAGCCTGCGAGAACTGAGCAAGGAGGTTGACAGCGAAAGCCATGTCAGGATGTGTGGTAGCGACCTGGTACATCAGAGATCCGATGAGACGGAGGTACAAGGTCACGTCCACTGTCTCCCCCAGCTGTGTGGGTTCATCCACCTTCAGGGCATCCTGCCCATCAAGTGTAAGAGGTGTGAAAGCGGTGGGTACTGCACCAAGGAGATCGCTGAAACGCTCCCCCACTACTCGTGCATATTGGGCCTGATGCAGCAACAGCGTCCAACGCCTGCGATCTCGCACAATCTTCATACCAAGAAACACTGATGCAGGACCGAGGTCCTTCATCCTGTAGGCAGTTTGAAGGACAACCTTGGCCTCCTTCACGGCCTCCATGGACGGAGACGCCATCAGAAGGTCATCGACATAGACCAGGATGGCGGTGAACAACTCGGGTGTCGGTAGGATGAAGAGAGAGGGATCTGCCCCGCTCTGTACATATCCTCCACGAGTCGAAGTGCCGGTGATCTCCCGGTTCCAACACTGCGGAGACTGCTTGAGGCCGTACAAGGACTTGCGCAAGCGCCAGACTTTGTCACCATCCTCAAAGCCTGGTGGCTGAGCCACGTAAATCTCCTCATCCAGAGAGCCATGGAGGAACGCATTGTTCACATCAATGTGGTGCAGTTCCCAGTTATGCTGAGCCACTACACGGAACAAAGCTTGAGCTGAGGTCATGCGGCCGACAGGGGCAAAAGTGTCAGTGTAATAGAAGCCCTCAATCTAAGAGTACCCCTTGACGACCAAGCAGGCCTTGTAGCATTCCAGTGGGCCATCTGGCTTCACTTTCTTGCGAAAGACGCACTTGACCTGAATAGCCTTCCACCCAGGCGGAAGGTGGACAAGCTCGTAGACTCTATGCTCTCGGATAGCGCGAAGCTCATCCTCGCAGGCAGCTTGCCAAGCGTTAGCATCCTGTGATGAGAGAGCTTCCCTCAGGGTACCCGGGTCGGGCGCCATAGAGGGAGAGCTCTGCTTGGCAAGGGCACACGCCTCAGTGCTAGGCCTGACGACCACAAGAGCAGTTGCTGCATCACAAGCGATATGGAACTTACGAGTGACGAGATCGTGCCCTACGGGACATGCAGGATGTACCTCTATGAGCTCAGTGCGGACACTCAGGCCTAGGGCCTTTGTGCCGGGGTCACCACTCGCGATGCTCCGAGAGGGGCACCTGGGTGCGAGGCCCGACGCTTGCTGAGCTCCGGAATCTAGTGGTCGAAGACGACGACCAGGCTCACGGGAGTAACCTAGGCTCGAAGGGCGCACCTCAGGCTCAGGGACAGGCATGACCATAGCTGGTGAGGGCTGAGGCAAGGCAGCAGGTGATGCCGTGCAAGGAGACGCATGTGTGGGGGACACGGAGCTACATGTGACAGCAAGAGCAGGCAAGACTGCAGCTGACACAGAGGCAGGAGTGCCAGCAGACGCAGGTACGGGAGTAGGCAAGACTGGACCAGACACAGGAACAGGAGTGCCGGATGACGCAGGTACTGGCGCAGAAGTAGGCGCGGGAGCTGAAGCAGGGACACCTATGGGGTGTGAAACAGGCTGTACGGGCGAGGTCTCTGGACCGACGGCGATGATTGCCGGGTCATCAAGGGCCGGAGACCGAGAGGTGAAGGGGGCTCGAACGGACACATCAGCCTGATGAGAGGTGCTCGCTGGCGTAGAAGTCTCCCCCATCCGCCGAGAACCCCCACAGGTAGGAACATGCGTGGTAGAGAGTGCCGTGATAAAAGTCAGGTCACGCTAGGTGAGAGACTAAAAAAAGAGCGCGTCGCGGGACTCAATGACGCGACGACAAGTAGGGTCCCAGAAGCGCCAAGCCTTCGACCGCGGGAAAATGCCTACGAAGGCACACAAGCAACCCCGAGGTGAGACCTTGGACCCCTGCCGGTCCTCGGTGTACCACACGGAGGCCAGGGATCCCCAGACGCGAGTAAGATGAAGGTCAACACGATGGCCAAACCAGAGCTCATACGGTGTAATATGGTCCGGAAGCGGACCGTGCGGGAGGCGGTTCCAGACCCACGTCATGTAGGCGAAGCCCTCAAATGCAAAGGACTCAGGGAGACCACACTCAGACCGCATAGCGCGAACCGCATCCTCCATGGTGCGGTTCGAACGCTCGGAAACACCGTTCTCCTGAGGGGTAGCAGGAGCGGAGACCTGGTGAAAAATCCCGTGCTCGGCAAAGAATCCGTCCATCTCGCCAAGGAACTCACCGTCGTGATCCGAGCGGAAAGTATGCAGCGTGTGGCGTGATTGACGCTCAGCCATCACAAGCCAGAGTCAAACCGCAAGGGCGGCGTTGCTCTTCTGACGTAGGCTGTAGACCCACCGCATCCAGGTAAAGTCATCAATCAGAGTCAGAACATACCAGCCCCGATCAGATAGGGACTCGACCGGAAGAGGACCGAGAAGGTCCGAGTGAACTAACTCAAGAGGTCAAAGCGCTCGGGAATGAGAGTCAGGTTAGATGCATCGGTGCATCTTCCCCTGAGCGCAAAAGAGACAGTCGGTCTTGGGTGGCTTTTCGAAAGAAGCCGCGTCAAGACCGAGAGCTGGCTGTGTCCAAATGAGCTTTGACATAGTATCGGAGCCCACGTGACACAGACGACGATGAAGCAACCGCTGGTGTTTCGGAGACAGAACACTTGTGACAGAAACCCGAGTGGAGGAGGAAGGGGAGCAATAGGACGAGGTACGAGAGATGTGATACAAATCATCCACGACGGAGGCACGAAGGACAACATTGCGAGTGTTAGTAGCAGTCACAGTCCCTGAGTCTGCGGTATGCTCCACAGAGAGACCCATCAGTGTGTAAGCACGCACAGAAAGCAGGCTGAGCTCAAGGTCAGGCACAAACAAGTCAGAAAGGTACAAGGGGCCAGACGGACCGTTGAAACATACAACTCCAACACCATGGACTGGCACGGACTGACCAGAGCCTGTACGAACGGAACGGACAGATGTGACAGGTGGACGTCAGTGTACAACGGGTAAGGGAACACTCGGCATCAGAGGGACGCTGAGCCGTCAGTGGTGAGGAACGACGTAGGACACAAAGATGAGACTCATGAACCCAATCTGTGCAGTCAGGCCCATCATCATCACATGCTGACTGTGCCCTTCCACACGCATCGTCACGAGTCACAGGAACAGACGGACATAATGTCTGTGGACCACCCGACGATGAAAACACACTCGCACCTCCCTGAAAGCGGACGGCTTGAAGGTGTCGGAGCTCAGCGATGGTGCGGTCATTTTGGTCCGGATCGCTGCTACTCATTGGTGGAGAAGTGGGAACAGCTGCAGTTGTGGCAGTCACGCGTCCGGAGGATGGCGAGGATGACGTGCTGGACGTGGAACAGAGGGCGTGTGCAGCCTGGACCCCACGAGTAATCCGCACCCAGTCGAGCGGCTGCTGGCACTCGGTGTAGCGATGGGCGCCTCCACAGTTGTAGCAGTGAACAGAATGTCCATTGCTACCACTGGAGGAAGACTGCTGCTGTCACTTTGTTGACCTGATCCACGCTTCCCCTTCTTCTTCTTCCCTTGAGCTGCAGCTACAACACCCTGTGTCTGAGTGGGTGCGAGCGGGGCTGAAGAGGAGGAGGAAGACGAGGACGTGATGGAGGATGAAGAAGGAGGCTACAGGAGGGATGATGGTGGTGATACGACGACTGCTGCAGCAAGGGAAATCTCTTGATGAGCCACTCCTGCCTCGCGGGCTGAAGTCACCTGGAAGAAGAGCTGATGCACCCAAGGGAGAAGCTGCAGAGTGGCTGAAAAGGGCTCGAGGACAACGTTGCTGTACAGTGTGAAGATGTCAGTATACTCTAGGTGAACTCCGAGCATCATAGTACAGAGCGCCCATAGTTGTGTGCCTCCGGAGGTCCCAAGGCGCGTGTACATGCGCATGGCGCATCACCAGTAATCGGCTGCAGGCTCTGAAGGCCCCTGACGGAGAGAGTGGAAGGCACGAATGTGTGCTGCACGGGTGGCGTGCGTCTCTGCGGCCAGCAAGGATAAGGCCAGATCCCAACCTCCGCGTGGATCGGCACCGGTGCCTGTGTCGGGCTCGCCAAGGAAGGGGCGGAAGTCGACGACGGTCTCGCGTGGCATGGCATAGAGGAGTCCGCGCATCGCTCTGGCTGCTGTCAGTATCTATGCTGGGTCTGTAGGCTGATACGGGCTGTGGTAGTAGGGCCACATGCCCTCTGAAGTAGCCCAAACCTGAAAGAGGTTCTCCCAGCAATTGAAGACGTCCTCAAAGATGTACCGTGGAGGTGGTGTCTCAAAGTCCGTGGGTTGCCGCTCCGTGGGGAGAGCAACTGCAAGCCGAGGGGGACGAGAGATGGGGAAGACTCCTGGAAGGGGATAGTTACCGGGATAGTCGGGTGATGATCGCACTGGAGGAATCCGAGGAGATCTGCTGCCCGTCTGCAACTGACGGAGGCGCTCCTGAAGAACTCGAATCTCATTATCTGGGGAGTCGTCTGTCATGCCTGGTATGAATGGCTCATCATCTAGGAGGTCAGCAGGTGGTGGGTCAGGTCGAGCTCCTACAACGGGTGCCTGAGCCGACTGCTTTGTAGAGACCGCGACGCCGGCAGCTCCCTCGGAAACCTGCCGTGGGACAGTGGACTGGCTACGCAAAAGCTCAATCACCGTACGGATGGCATCAGTCTGCTCCCGCTGTAGGCAACGCATCTCAACCCGCTGGCTCCGCAGGTCCTCAATGGCCTGCGAGCGTGGACTCAGGACCCCAGAAGAGGAGGAGGAGGGATCATCTGTCGCCTTCCCCTTGTTGTCCGACGAGTTCATGTCGCCTCTCAGTATGGGTCAACAAGTCAGGTTTGTCCGATTTCAAAAGCGCGTGCGATTCTCGAGGAGTTGAGACGCTGGCATTTTTTGACTGTCCGGCCAAAGTTTTGGCTAAGTATGGTGCTAACGTCATCAGGTGGTTGCTGACGTCAGCAGGACCTGATGATGTCAGCAAGAAAAAATGCTGACGTCGGCTGGACTCCCTCCTTTTTTTCTTCTTCTCTCGCGGTTCTACGTGAGCGTGCAGTCGCTCCGCGGCAGCTGCGCGAAAGCTGCGTGGAGGCTACGCAGCAGCTTCCGCGTAGCTTCCGCGCAGCTGCTGCTGCAGCTGTGCTGTCAGCTGCAGCAGCAGCTGCGTGGTTGCGTACGCAGCAATGGCAGTAGCGGCTGCGCAATGTCGCTGCTGCTATTGCGCGCTGTGGCTGCTGCTCCCTGCCGCCACCGCGTGCCGCTGCTATTACTGCTGCTGCGTTGTTGTTGTTGGAGCTGTTGCTGCTCTGTGGCTGCCGCCGTGGCTGCCGCTGCTGCTGTTGCGCTGCTGTTGCTGCTGCTGCTGCTGCTCTGCTGCCGCTGCTCGCTACTTCTGCCGCGGCCGCCGGTGCAGCTGCGGACGGCGGCTGCACTCGCTACATTCGCCACGCGCTGCTGTAGCTGCTGCTACGGCGGTGCTGCTACCGCTGTTGCTTGTGCTGCTCTACTGCTATGTTGCTGCTGGCACGGCGGCAACGCCGCTGCTACAGTCTCACGTAGTGGGTGTGGGCTGCGTCGATGGCGACCGGTTGTCTTGGACAGGCCCCAGTGGATCTGCTGCAGCGGCGACTCTCACTGCTGCTGTTCTGCTGCGTCTTTGCTGCACAGCTCAGTGAGAACTGTCTCACTGCTCTGATACCATGAGAATATGTAAGGAAGCTTCCTTGCAACACTTTCGTTGACCAGACGTCAATGCCTGATCAGACGGTGACGACAGTCACAAGTCGTGCACGCAACGGGAAGAGTTTGGCTAGGGGACACAAGGCAAAGTGTCTGAATGCTTCAATTGCATGTGCAGAGAGAGATAACAAATGACAGGTCCATGGCCTAAACACCTGTCGCGGCGTACAGCGAGTGTCGCACGCGGCGGTCCAAGAGCTGTCCTAAAACCGGCCCAAAACCACTGTTTTGGCCATAACTCTGCGCACACATGTCAGAATGCTACGCCGTCTGAACCTAGACATGCAGGATCACAAGACGGACGCTAGGACTGGTCACATGCATGCATCCATCATCAGACGGTGGACACACAATGCAAAAACATGCAAATCGGGCGCATGGCTTGTCCGCCAAAAAAACTCCTGCAAGCTGTAAAAAGACAACAGGGAGTCCCGGTAGTGTCCGGGGCTCTGGAAGCGTAGTCAGCCAGCTCCAAGCTGGTAGTCTGCCGCCCGTCATCCCTCCGATATCACTAGGGCCCGCCTCAGGGATCTGCACGAGTATGGACACGGCCGAGTGGTCACAGTAGACTGTACAAGAACGTCACAAATCGCAACATCGCCAAGTTTTTCCTCGCAGAAAAGATGTTAGGAAGCTTCGTTGCCTTGCTGTCGCCGACATGGTGACACTATCAAATCAACTTACGCGCTAGCATGGAATGTCTTAACGAGTGTAAGACATGCAAGTGACTTCTTCAACCTGTTCACACACATGTATTGGCACTGCAGGTGACTGAGCTCGATCAAAGCTCCCGAATGCAGCAACCATGCGCACACGATGGATCCTGCACTGCTGGCGTCTGAGCTGAGTGCAAACGTTGCATCCACAGCATTAGTTCTGAATGTTCTTGCAACCTTGATTTCTCAGATCAGCTTCACATGCTTGCTTTGTGCTTAACATAATGTGAAGTATGTATGGCAGGGGAGCATGCATCCACAAAATGCTCGTGATATATGTGGTTGACAATGGTTTAAGTCATGCATGTGTCAAAGAGGTGATGCTGGGTTGCTGATCCATCCGGATAACACGTCCAAGCTGTCCAAGAGTGTGAGAAACCACTGGAAGCTCGCTCACTTATCGGTTCAGTTAGATCCCTGGGTGGAGTCCGAGCCAGTGTCGAATCCCTCGAACATGCGGCCTGTTCTACTAGCTGCTATCACATTGTTACCTTCTGAATCGTTACTCACCTGTCATTGCCGTTTTCCTTAGTAAAAGCCCTCTTGCTCCATTCTACGGCCGTACACGTGGCATCCACCTCGTGTGTGCCACACTTTGTATCCTAGCGAGCGTTCCTACCTATTGGTGTTTGAGGAGGAGGCAAACACATCCCACTCCAAAATGAGATATTCTCCCTCCACTATCGATCATGGACTAAGCCCAAACCGTGGTGCGTCCTTATCCCAAATCGAGTGCGACACCCACAACTACAGCATCTGTAGTAGCAATCCGCATGTAGCTCGTTTCCCACACATGGATCTTATTATTCTCCCATGGAGGCCTCGTTTGAATTGGCTGTTCTAACATTGGTTCCCCAAGCTGTTGGTTTTTTCTCACATCTCTCACTTGTACTCTGTTGTTTCCTCCCTGAGAAGATGCGTACAAGCTTCCTAGCAACAAAGCCGCTGACTGGGCGTCAGTGCCCCGTCAGACGGTGACAACAGTCACAGGTCGTACACAAGATGGCAAGGGTCTGGCTAGGAGACACAAGTCAGAGTAACATACTACTTCAATAGCATTTGCAGAGAGAAATCGCAAATGACAGGTCCATGGCATAAGTACCTGCCGCGGCGCACGGCGGGTGTTGCATGGGACGGCACAAGGTCTGTCCTAAAACCGGCCCAAAACCATTGTTTTGGCCGTAACTCAGCGTAGACATGTCAGAACGCTACGCCATGTGAACCTAGACGTGCAGAATCACAAGCCAGACACTACGACTGGTCACATGCATGTATCCCACATCAAACGATGGACACACAGTGCAAAAACATGCACATTGGGCCCATGGCCAGTCCACCGATAAACTCCTACGTGTTGCATAAAAACTGCAGGAGGTCCCTGGCAGTGTCCAAAGCTCTGGGACCGTCGTCGGTTAGCTCCAAGCTGGTAGTCCACCACCAGATGACGCACCGGTACCACGTGGGTCCGCATCAGGGATCTGCACGTGCATGGACACGGCCTAGTGGTCACAGTAAACAATACAGGTCCACAGGAATGTCACAAATCACAAGACTCCCCCATAACCTGATGGTATGCATGTCCATACATGTGCAACACTGAAACAAGTACAACAACGAGTGCAGAAACAGTCGTGATACAGACAGACACACACCCCACACTCAACCACTCTCAGGCAAGGGACAAAGCCCAACAAAACGAATGGCCACCAAAAACTTTCCTCGTGCTAGTTCCTTTGTCAAGAAGTCAGCAGACTGCATGTGAGCGCCAACCCATATGACAGAGATCACGTGTTGCTCCACGAGATCACGCAGAAAGCGATGCTCAACTGCAACGTGCCTTGTGCAAGCGTGAAAGAAACCAGTTTTCTCCACAATGGGAAGGGCACTTTGGTTATCGCAACGAAGCACAATGGCGGGTACTGACTGACCTAGGTGAAGGAACAGGCGCTGCAGCCATATTGCCTCAGCAACCCCTATACCCAGAGCAACATACTCTGCCTCAGAGGAGCTACGTGCGATGTAGCCTTGCTTTCCGCTGCGCCAGGACATATCGGTACCACCGAGTAGGAACACATAACCGGTGCAACTGCGTCCATCTAGACTCTGCGCCCAGTCGCTGTCAGTGTAGCCGTCAAGAACCACCGAACACTGCTGGAAAAAGCGCAGTTCGAGGTACAGTGTGGAGACCACGTACCGCACCACCCGCACAAGTGAAAGTCATTCATGTGTCAGAGAGGTGATGCTGGGTTGCTGATCCATCCAGATAACATGTCCAGGCTGTCCAAGAGTGTGAGAAACCACTGGAAGCTCGATCACTTATCAGTTCAGTTCGATCCCTGGGTGGAGTCCGAGCCAATGTCAAATCCTTCGAAAGTGCGGCCTGTTCTACTAGCTGCTATCACATTGTTCCCTTCTGAATCGTTACTCACTTGTCATCGCCGTTTTCCTTAGTAAAAGCCCTCCTGCTCCATTCTATGGCCGTACACGTGGCATCCACCTCGTGTGTGCCACACTTTGTATCCTAGCGAGCGTTCCTACCTATTGGTGTTTGAGTAGGAGGCCAACGCATCCCACTCGAGAAGGATATACTCTCCATGCATTATCAATCTTGGACTAGGCCCAAACCATGGTGCATCCTTATCCCAAATTGAGTGCGACACGCACAACTACACCATCTGTAGTAGCGATCCGTATGCAACTCGTTTCCCACGCATGGATCTTATTACTCTCCCGCGGAGGCCCCTTTGGATATGGCTGTTCTAACATTGGTTCCCCAAGCTATTGGTTTTTTCTCATATCTCTCACTTGTACTCTGTTGTTTCCTCCCTGAGAAGATGTGTACAAGCTTCCTAGCGACATTGCCGCTGACAATGCGTCAGAAACCCGTCAGACGGTGAGAGCAGTCACAGGTCGTACACACGATGGCAAGGGTCTGGCTAGGAGACACAAGTCAGAGTAGCAAACTGCTTCAATGGAATTTGCAGAGAGAAATTGCAAATGACAGGTCCATGGCATAAGTACCTGCCGCGGCGCATGGCGGGTGTTGCATGGGACAGCACAAGGTCTGTCCTAAAACCGGCCAAAAACCACTGTTTTAGCCGTAACTCAGCGTAGACATGTCAGAACGCTACGCCATGCAAACCTAGATGTGCATAATCACAAGCCAAACACTACGACTGGTCACATGCATGTATCCGGCATCAAACGGTAGACACACAATGTAGAAACATGCACATTGGGCCCATGGCCAGTCCACCGATAAACTCCTATGTGCTCCATGAAAACTGCAAGAGGTCCTTGGCAACGTCCAAAGCTCTGGGTTGGTCGTCGGTCAGCTCCAAGCTGGTCGTCCACCACCAGATGACGCACCGGTACCACGTGGGTCCGCATCAGGGATGTGCACGGGCATGGACAGGGCTGAGTGGTCATAGTAAACAATAAAGGTCGACAGGAACGTCACAAATCACAACACTCCCCCATGACCTGATGGTATGCATGTCCATACATATGCAGCACTGAAACAAGTACAACAATGAGTGTAGAAACAGTCGTGATACAGACAGACACACACCCCACACTCAACCACTCTCAGGCAAGGGGCAAGGCCCCACAAAATGAATGGCCACCAAAAACTTTCCTCGTGTTAGTTCCTTTGTCAAGAAGTCAGGAGGCTGCATGTGAGTGCCAACCCTTAAGACAGAGATCACGTGTTGCTCCACTAGATCACGCACAAAGTGATGCTCAACTCCAATGTGCCTTGTGCGAGCGTGAAGGACACCAGAGTTCTCCACAATGGGAAGGGTACTTTGGTTTTCGGAACGAAGCACAATGGTGGGTACTGACTGACCCAGGTCAAGGAATTGGCGTTGTAGCCATATTGCCTCAGCAGCCCCTACACCCACAGCAACATACTCTACCTCAAACGAGCTACGTGCAATGCAGCCCTGCTTCCCGCTACGCAAGGACACAACCATACCACCAAGCAGGAACACGTAACCGGTGGGACTGCGTCCATCTTGACTCTATGCCCAGTTGCTGTCGGTGTAGCCGTCAAGAACCACCAAACACTGCCGGCAAAAGCACAGTCCGAGGTACAGTGTGGAGACCACGTACCACACCACTCGCATAGCCGTATGAAGATCTCTAGTACGTTGAGCCTGCTAAAACTGTGGAAGCAGGTTGCCAGCAAAGGCGATATCGGGGCGTGTGGTGGTGGCCAGGTACATCAAAGATCCAATGTGACAGAGGTACAAGGTCACATCCACTGTCTCCCCAAGCTGTGTAAGATCATCCACCTTTAGGACATCCTGCCCGTCAGGTTGGAGAGGTATGGTTGCCATGGGCACTGTGCCAAGGAGGTCACTAAAGCGCTCCCCTACGACGCATGCGTATCGGGCGTGATGCAACACTTGTGTCCGACGTGTGCAGTCTCGCACAATCTCCATGCCAAGAAAAACCACTGCATGACCAATGTTCTTCATCCTATAGGGAGTCTGGAGGACCGCCTTGGCCTCTTTCACGACCTCCATGGAAGGAGACGTGATTAGAAGGCCGTCCACATTGACCTGGATGGTGGTGAACCACTGAGGCGTCCATTGGATAAAGACAAAGGGATCTGCCTTGCTCTGTACATATCCCCCACGAGTCAGGGTGCCAGTGATCTCTTGGTTCCAGCACCAAGGAGACTGCTTGAGGTCATACAAGGACTTGCGCAAGTGCCAGACCTTGTCACTGTTGTCAAAGCCTGGTGGCTGAGCCACGTAAATCTTCTCATCCAGAGAGCCATGGAGGAACAATTTGTTCACATCCATGTGGTGCCGTTCTTAGGCATGCTGAGGAAAAACACCAAACAGAACGCGAGCTGGGGTCATGCAGCCGACATGGACAAAGGTGTCCTTCAGATTGCAACGGCGAGTTTCTTGGTGTGATGGACAATTTCTTCGTGGAGCATGGGGTTTTTCACTAGGCCTCCGCTCCTGCTACTCCCAAGCCAAACGGTGTTCATGTCGAGTCTCTGTTAAATCTGGGCAGATACGTCCTGACCCTGACAGATGACTTCACCTAGATGCGGTGGGTCTACAGCCTGGACAAGAAGAGTGATATCGCTCTTGCGATTTGCCTTTGGCTAGTGATGGCTGAGTGTCAGTCTCACCATACGTTGCATACTTTTCCTTCGGATGGCAATGGCAAGTTTCTTGGTGAGATGGACAGTTTCTTTGCCAAGCACGGGATTTTTCACTAGGCCTCCTCTCCTGCTACTCCTCAGGAGAACGGTGTCTCTGAGTGCCGGAACCACACCATGGAGGATGCGGTTCGTGCTATGCGGTCTGATTGCGGTCTCTTAGAGTCCTTCGCCATCGAAGGATTCCCCTACATGACGTGGGTCTAGAACCGCCTCCCGTACGGTCCCGTTCTGGACCACCTTACACCGTAAGAGCTTTGGTTTGGCCAACAAGCTGACCTACATCTTTCTCTTGTCTGGGATCCTTGGCTTGTGTGTGGTACACAGAGGACCACCACGGGTCCAAGGTCTCACCGCGGGGGCGCTTGTGTGCCTTTGTAGGCATCTCCCCGCGGTTGAAGGCCTGACGTTTTTGGAACCCCGCTCATCGTCGCATTGTTGAGTCTTGCGACTCGCTTTTCTTTGAGTCCCTCACCTACCACGATCTGACCTCGATCACGTCACTGTATATCACGCACGTTCCTACGTGTGAGGCGTCTCGACGGATGGGGGAGTCTGAGCCTACAAGCACCTCTTGCCCGGCTGATGTGCCCCTTCGAGCCTCCTACACTTCTTGATCTCCGGCTTTTGATGATCCAGCGATCATCGCTGTCGGCCCAGAGACCTCTCCTGCACAGCCGGCTTCTACCCCTATTCCCTCGCACCCACCAGGCACCCATGATCCTGTACCTGTGTCCGCCAGTACTCCAGCCTCTGTGTGTGGTCTTGCCTCACTTTTCATACTGTCACACCCAGTTCCGTGTCTCCCACACATGCATCTCCTCGCACAGCATCACCTGCTCCTTTGCCTCAGCCCTCACCAGCTGTGGTCGTGCCTAACCCTGTGCCTGAGGTGAGCCCCTGAAGCATAGGTTACTCAAGTGAACCCGGTGGTCGTCTTCGACCATTGGACTTCGGAGTCCTGCAAGTGTAAGGTCTTGCACCCAGGCGCTCCACTCGTAGCATCGCAAAGGCCCTAGGCCTGAGTGTCCGCAATGAGCACACATAGGTACATCCGATTTGCCTGGTAGGGCACCATGCTGTCACTCGTGAGTTTCATATCACTTGTGATGCAGCAGCTGACCTTGTGGTTTTCAGACCTAGCACTGAGGCGTGTGCACTTGCCACTCAGAGCTCTCCCTCTATGGCACCTGATCCGGGCATACTGAAGGAAGCTCTCTCATCACAGGATGTTGACACCAGGCGTGCTACCTGAGAGGATGAGCTTCACGCCATCCGACAACACAAAGTTTACGAGCTAGTCCACCTTCCACCTGGGAGGAAGGCTATTCAGGTCAAGTGGGTCTTTTGCAAGAAAGTGAAGCCGGATGACTCACTGGAATGCCACAAGGCTTGCTTCGTCATCAAGGGGTTCTCTTAGATTGAGGAATTCAATTACACTGACACCTTTACCCATGTCGGCCGCATGACCTCAGCTCGCGCTCTGTTTTATGTTTTTGCTCAGCATGACTAGGAACTGCACCAGATGGATGGGAACAATGCGTTCCTCCATGACTCTTTGGATGAGGAGATTTACGTGGCTCAGCCACCAGGCTTTGATGACGGTGACTAGGTCTGGCGCTTGCGCAAGTCCTTGTACGACCTCAAGCAGTCTCCTCGGTGCTGGAACCAGGAGATCATTGGCACCCTGACTCGTGGGGGATATGTACAGAGCAAGGCAGATCCCTCTTTCTTTATCTGATGGACGCCTTAGTGGTTCACCGCCATCCTGGTCAATGTGGACGACCTTCTAATCGCATCTCCTTCCATGGAGGTCGAGAAAGAGGCCAAGGCGGTCCTCCAGACTCCCTATAGGATGAAGGACCTTGGTTATGCAGTGGTTTTTCTCGGCTTGGAGATCGTGCGAGACCAGAGACTTCGGACACAACTGTTGCATCACGCCCGATACGCACACGTCCTGGGGGAGCGCTTTAGTGACCTCCTTGGCGCAGTGCCCATGGCCACCATGCCTCTCAAACCTGATGGGCAGGATGCCCTAAAGGTGGACGATCTCACACGACTGGGGGAGACAGTGGATGTGACCTTGTACCTCTGTCACATTGGATCTTTGATGTACCAGGCCACTACTACAAGCTCCGACATCGCCTTTGCTGTCAACCTCCTTGCATAGTTTTAGTAGGCTCCACGCATTAGAGCCCTTCATACGACTATGCAAGTGGTGTCGTACGTGGTCTCCACACCGTACCTCGGACTGTGCTTTCACCGACTGTGTTTGGTGGTTCTTGACGGCTACACCGGTAGCGACTGGGTGTGGAGTCCAGATGGACGTAGTCGCACCGGCTACGTGTTCTTGCTCGGTGGTACCGTTGTGTCCTAGCGCAACGGGAAGCAGGGTTTCATTACACGTAGCTTGTCTAAAGCAGAGTATGTTGCTTTGGGTGTAGGGGCTGCTGAGACAATATGGTTGTAGCGCCTGTTCCTTGACCTGGGTGAGTTAGTACCCGCCATTGTGCTTCATTGCGAGAACCAAAGTGCCCTTGCTATTGCGAAGCACTCTGGTGTCTTTCACGCCCGCACAAAGCACATTGCAGTTGGACATCACTTTGTGCGTGATCTGGTGCAGCAACACGTGATCTCTGCGATATGGGTTGGCACTGACACGCAACGTGTTGACTTCTTGATGAAGGAACTACCACGAGGGAAGTTTCTGGTGGCCTTCGTTTTGTTGGGCCTCGCCGCTTGCTTGAGAGTGGTTGAGTGTGGGGTGTGTGTGTCTCTGTATCACGACTGTTTTTGTACTCTGTATTGTACTCGTTTTGGTGTTGCACGTGTATGGACATGCGTACCACCGGGTCATGGGGGAGTGTTGTGATTTGTGACGCTCCTGTTGACCTGTATAGTTTACTGTGACCACTCGGCCGTGTCCATACACGTGTAGATTCCTGATGTGGACCTAGGTGTTACAAGTGCGTTGTCTGGTGGTGGACTACCAGCTTGGAGGTGACCGATGGCCGTCCGAGAGCTCTGGATGCTGCTAAGGACCTCCCACAGTATTTTTGCAGTACATAGGAGTTCATCGGTGGACTGGGCGTGGGCCCAATTTGCATGTTTTTGTATTTTATGTCCACCGTTTGATACCGGATACATGCATGTGACCAGTCGTAGCGTCCGGCTTCTGATTTTGCATGTCTAGGTTTAGACGGCGTAGCGTTCTGACATGTCTACATTGAGTTACGGCCAAAACTGTGGTTTTGGGCCGGTTTTAGGACAGACCTTGTGCTGTCGCGTGCGACACCTGCCATGCGCCGCAAAAGGTACTTATGCCATGGACCTGTCATTTGTGATTTCTCTTTGTAGATGCACGTGAAGCATTATGTCACTCTGACTTGTGTCTCCCAGCCAAACCCTTGCCGTCGTGTGTACGCCTTGTGATTGTTGTTACTGTCTGAAGGGGCACTAACGCTCAGTCAACGGCTGTGTCACTAGGAAGCTTGTACGCATCTTCTCTATCCCAGCCCCCACGTGGATGAGCACCCATGCCCGTGCCGGCCTCTCCAAAGAAATGGCAAAAGTCCACAACAGTCTCGCACGACATGGCGTAAAGGAGTCCGCGCATTGCCCGAGCCGCCGTCATCACTTGAGCGTAGTCTATAGCCTGATACAGACTGTGATAGTAGGGCCATACCCGTTCTGAAGTGGTCTAGACCTGGAAGAGAGTCTCCTAACAGTCAAAGCTGTCATTGTTGACATAGCGTTGGGGTGGTGTCTCGATGTCCTTGTGTTACCACTCCGTGGGGAGAGCAACCAAAGGGTGGGAAGGACGAGGGATGGGGAAGACGCTGGGACGAGGAAAGTCGCCAAGGTAGGGGTTAGGCAAGGATCGGATCTTCGGCAACTAGGAACCAGAACGCGTCTGAAGCTGGCGGAGACGCTTGTGAAGCTCACGAATCTCCCTCTCGTGGGTGTCATCCTCCATGTGAGGCATGTCGGGGTCCTCATCCAAAGGATCGAAAAGTGGCGGGTCCTGTCCAGTTGTTCTCCTTGGTGTAGATGCTGACTGGTGTGCAAAAGGTATTACACCGCCGACTCCTTCGGATGTCTGCTGTGGGGCCGTGGATTGACCATGAATAAGATCAGTGAGCGCACGGATGGCATTAGTTTGCTGCTGCTGGTGACAACGAATCTCATCTTGCTGACCACGTAGGTCCGCAATGGCATGCAAGCGTGGGCTCATAAGCCCTGAGGAGGAGGAAGAGGGATCTGGTGGTCCTTTGCCCTTGTTAGCGGTCGGAGCCATGTAAACACGCAGTATGGAACGGGACGTCAAACTGATCAGATTGCAGAACTGTCTGCGTTTCTCAAAGATTTGCAACGCTGATAAGAAACGTTGTTTGAGCCAAAAGTTTGGCCAAGTCTTGGTACTGACGTCATCACTAACAATGATGACATCAGCATGAAGCTTGTCCAAATGAGGTGAAATTTGGAGCTATTTAGCGCCAAAGGATGCTGAATGCAATGGCGTTGGTTTCATGCAAAAAAAACCTTCAAAAATGTAAAAAACGTCACCGTTTTCTTTTCTACCTAAAATCCGGAAAAAATCTAGATCTAAGAGAGTTGTTTCATTTCCTAAAGCCTACAAGGCATAAAGTGAGGCGGGAGAGGAAGCGATGGATACGGTTTTGGAAGAGCTTTCTAACAAGCTCTTACACGTCAAAAGTGGTGGTCAAATGGGGCACTTGCATTCTCTCACGTCCGGGGAGGGTGGTATGTGCGACCTGAGTGAAGCTTCTGGGACCCTTCACAGACCCCTTCTCAACATCTCATGCCTCACCTGCTGCTGGAGGGGGTTGGGAAACCCTTGGCTGCCCCGTGGTCGTGGCGTGGTGATGCAGTTGCAAGGGTGTCTCCGCTGCGTGAATCTGCTATGGCGGGTCACTGTGGATTGGTGGGTCCTCCCAAGACCATGGTTTTAGTTGTGGCTCTCACTGTTGCTGCCACTGCTGCGTCTCTGTTGCGCAAATCAGGGAGGGATGCCTTGCTGCTCTGATACCATGAGAAGATGCGTACAAGCCTCCTAGCAACATAGCTGCTAACTGGGCATTATTGCCCCGTCAGATGGTGACAACAGTCACAGGTCGTACACACGACGGCAAGGGTCTGGTTAGGAGACACAAGTCAAAGTTTCATAATGCTTCAATAGAATTTGCAGACAGAAATGAAAAATGACAGATCCATGGCATAAGTACCTCCCGTGGCGCACGACGGGTGTCGCACGCGACAGCACAAGGTCTGACCTAAAACCGGCCCAAAACCACTGTTTTGGCCGTAACTCAACGTAGACATGTCAGAACGCTACGCCGTCTGAACCTAGACATGCAAAATCACAAGCCAGACACTATAAGTTGTGACATGCATGAATTTAACAACAAACGGTGGAAGCACAATGCAAAAACATGCAAATCGGGCCCACGGCTAGTCCACCGATAAACTCCTACGTGTTGCAGAAAACTGCAAGAGGTCCCTGGCAGCGTCTCGAGCTCTGGGACGGTCGTCGGTCAGCTCCAAGCTGGTTGTCCACCACCAGACAACACACCAGTACCACCTAGGTCCGCATTAGGAATGTGCACTGGTATGGACACAGCGGAGTGGTCACAGTGAACTTTACAGGTCGACAGGAACGTCACAAATCACAACACTCCTGGCTTGTGTACATCTGCGTGCACATGACTGACGGCGAGACGCGACGCTGACGGAGTGTCACACGGTGGAGCCAACGCACGCTGAGGCCTACACGCAGTTTGCTGGAGCCTCCTCCCTCCTTCGTGCTCAGCTCCATTGCCAGACCTCCTCGACAGTCGTGCCGCTGACAGGCATTGTCACTGCATTTGCTGTCTGCGCATGTCGTGCACCACGTTTGACTGCGTTGCTGCGTTCACTGTGCTATGTCATGCTTAGGGTCTAAGTTTCATGATTTTCAGACACTGTTGGTACCAGGGGTTAGCGTAGGCGCTGCCTGGGTTTACGCAGCCATAACTCCTCATTGCTATTTTTCTAGCCAATTCCAACCGCACGACTGCATTTGTAGCATGCGTATTGTGGTATGGTCCAATTTTCAGGTAAAACGGACCACGCCCGAGTTTTGGGCTGTCGGCCGTCTTGCAGGGCTCACTGAGAAAACCCTTCCCGCTAAAAAATAGGTCTATTTTCTGATTGGCTGGATAGCTGAGTAACAAGTTGTAGAGATCTTGGGGGGAGATAGAACTGGGAGGGGTCTCCTATTGTTGCTTATTCTTGATCATTAATCAGTCACTTCCAGTTTTTAGCTGCTTTCTCGCGCTAACACTGGCGCGCACGTTTCTGAGCAACAAATGCAGAGTACTCTGACTTGGACTCTAGAGCGGTAGACTGAGGGGGCAGCAGACTAAGTAACGAGCGTGGAAGCCCGCACGCTGCATGAACAATGCCACTGCCCCAACCTGTGCTCTTACGTAGTTTCTAGCTCAAGCTGATGCCCGCCATGTTGGTGGAGACAGCCTCGGCTGCAGCCTGTCTAGCACTGGCTTTGCATTTGAGGTCCAAGGCATTGGTGGCTGTCTGGACTCAAGAATTTTGAGCAGGAATTGGCACTGGTGGCTGCAGCTACTACGACTGCCTGTGCATCTATAACTTGGGCCGTCTCTTTAGCCTTGTGAGGGCTCTTCTTATCCTAAAGGACACGCACCCACTCTTGCAGAGACGGACCTTACTGCTGCTTTGACAGCAATAACCCAGTCCGCATCCATCCAGTATCTCTGTGGCATCACCGCCTCTGAGGCATCATTGACTACCCTAGCACTTGCCCTGACACCGGAGGTTGCCCCACCTGCTGCTTCAGCAACAAAATCCACATTCATGGTGTAGTGACCACAAGAGCATGTCTCCGCTCGTCATTCCCATTTTCAATTTCTTTGGCTTTCCTAATCTAGTCACCGAGCACTAGCATTTACCCTGGTGGCAGAGGCAACTACCACTGCCACTTCTCCTGCTTCAATCCTCTCCTGTGGGTTTACACCCATGCATATGAAGAACTTCTAGACGTTGGAGCAGTAGCAGCGAAGTGCCACGTGTATTCGCACGAACGCGTATGCTGCCCCAGCCACTGTACTCTCAGCAGTAACAACAGTAGCATCAGCAACAAAAGCAGCGGGAACAATGGCTACAGCAGCAGCACTGAGCACTTGCCTCAAGAGGCAATAAAATCATGAGCACCATGGCGTCGCTGCTGGAGACCAAGCCGGTCCCTTCATTGCCAATGTTTTCTCATGAACGTGCATGCACAAAAGATGAGGTGGCATATTATGAGGCAAGAGTGGAGCGGGAGCAATGGTCACGTGTTTGTCGTCCCGGCCCTGGCTACCACTTGTGCGAAGACTACGACCTAACCGACCATGATGGGAGGGAGGCCGCTGTAGAGTTCGGAGTACACTGTCAATCAGCCTCGGACAATCTGCCGATGCCATAGAACACTCCAGCTAGAGGGTCTCTGCGGGATAAACGTACTCTTTAATCTCATGCAACTTCACTCGTTGCCCATAGAATGCGTCGACTGAGTTAGCGTGCTGCACTTGGTGGGAAGGCGCATGCAGTCACCGTAGCTGCTAATAGATAATTGGTTCATTGCTCCTTTGATTCCCCATCTGTGTCTGTCTCAGATTCAGCTTCATCAACACCAGCTAACATCCTTTTTGTTTTGGAGGTAGCGTTGGTCTTCTGTGCCGTAGTGGCCTCCACATTTGCTGCCACAGCATGTGCTGCTCGTGCACTTGCAAGAATAGCTACTGGTAGAGCTGTTGAGACATACACAATAGGCACAGTCATTGAGGGATCCGTTGCTTCAGTTGCAATAAAAAAAGCTAATCATATTGCTCCTATAGAAGACATAGGCGTAGCAGTGGTAGCAGCCTCATCTACTGCCCTCCCCATTGTAGTGTCCTCTATCCACACCTCCACGTCACTAGCTTCCTCCATACCACTGGTGTCGGGCATCAGTTCTCACATTCTTGTGCTTGTCTCCACAACTACAACTGTTTCTACCCTCTTCGCTGCTGCCCTTGCAGGTGTTGCTTGTCTCCTTGTGTCCGCATCACCCATAGTGGCAGTCATTTTTAGCATCTGTTACGACTTTACTTCCTCCTCACCTAGCACTTTGGTGCTCGGCTTGGTGACCTTGGCATTCTTTGTTGATCTCTCTCTCCTCTCTCTCTCTCTCTCTCTCTCTCTCTCTCTCTCTCTCTCTCTCACTCTCCCTTGTCGCTGCGTTGTTGTGTTTGTACAAGGTCTGCTACCTTGCAGCACAACCTTGAGTTGAGGAACTTACCATATCTTTCCAGGATCACGGGGATGAGGGAACCTCTGCCAAAATTATTTTGACGAAGTGGTATCGTTGACACCATGTTTGTTGAGAATAAGCATTACGCTACCTATCAAGTAGAGCTACAACATGAGTGCACTGCTCTCCACGATGCACTTATCTCACAACACACAACAGAAGAAAGGCTACGTCATGAGAAAAAACAACCAGGATACCTTTGCATACCATAGCAGATTTGATCCTGAATTATCTCCACCCCACACTGTGCCATTCCCTCTACGTCCACTAATGCCAGTGTCACTGTTGCATTTTCTACTGCAATCGCATTCACATCCATCACCTCTGGTACCATCCAGTCTGACCCCCTCGTAGTCACCACTGTAGCCGGTGCAGCAGCAGCCAAAGCTTTAGCATTGCCTCCGTAGTGCCAGAGCTTTTTTGAACACGTCACCCCCCCTTCTATCCTAACCTCACCTTCTTGCCTTGGGAGGTTGTCTTCAACACATGGGACCAGGGAGAGCGGTTATGGGAATATTACCATGAGCATAATCCTTTGGCCAATTCTCCCTTTGTCCCTGTCGAGTCATAGTTAGCTCGCGCTACTCGTGCCTTCATACTTGGAGGACGAGATGATCTCATTGATGAGATCGGGTCATATAATGCTGACAATGCATGCTGCACGCTTGTTGACCTAGTTGCTGCAAACGGTCCCATCAAGCACATCACTTTAGTGACTGGCCATGCAACACAAAACATCCTCACTTTTGAGTTTTGCATGTTATCTATGCGTACTCATGAGTTAGCTGATACCTATTGGGCTTGGAGTCTTAGAGTGTTACCTGACCTAGGCAAGAAAAATCCTGGCCAGCTCCAAATAGTCCTCTCCATTGTCAACGATCTCATTCCCAAGCTCTCAAAAAACTTCAGGGAGGTCAGAAGCTTTGAACTTCCTTGCCTCGCAGCTGAACCAGTCCATGCTGACGCCCTTAGTGCCTTACCAATTGGTGAAGGGCTTTGCAGAACAAGTACATTCACTGCCCTGCCGTTGCCACTGCTACTATCACGCTCCCAACTTTGAGAGCTTCCTCCTCCGCCTCACCTGCCTCCTCATCCTCCACACCCCCTAGGGACTCAAGGCGTCGGCCGAGGTCACGAGAAAGGAAAAGGCGGCTCTTTCGGTGGGAGGCCAGGTGTTGGACAAGGTGGGCGTGGAAAGGGGAGAGGCTCTAGTAGCTCATCATCTTCATCTTTGTCGTTTAGCATGGTAAAGTGCAGGAATTATTGTGCTACTGGATAATCTGCCGCTAAGTGCCCCACGTCCCTTGATGATGCTTGCCTAACATGCGCAATGCAAGCACACTAGGCTCGTTCCTCTGGTGGTGGCACGTCTTGTTTCTCTACCTCAAGTGCACCTTCCAGCCACAGTCTGACCACCTCCACTGATGCTGTTGCCTACAACATCGCCGCGACGCCTCTCCTGCCACCCTACCCCTGAGGGTTCCCTCTCGTGTTTAGAGAACCTTCCTAATACAGTCTTCATTCTCGCCCCCTCTCTCAACCAAGACAGATCTCACCGAACTACCTCCGCTAGTGCTCATCGTCAGGGGTCGTCACTGCCCCTAACTACCCCTTCCAATGAAGGGGTAGTTTAGTCTCCCAACCTTTTTCTTACTTGTAAAAAGAGGTCGGTGTCACACCGCCTGATATCAATTTGTTCACGTGTTCCTCATTCCCTCTTCAAATAAAACGTCAATTCGGAGGTCGTAGTTGGGCATCTGCAGTCACACTAGTGCCTGTAGCAATTCGCCTCGGCGGAACAGGACTGAAAAAAAAAATCATTTTTTTTGACCTGAGACTGTGAGAGTTGGCCCATGTTATTGAGTCGCACCCCATGATGAACGCGCAGAAATTTGGGCATTTTTGACAAGTTGCTAGAGATTTGCTATACCCATCATGGTGTAGCAACTCAGGCAACTCTTCACGGTTAGTAGTTTTTGGAAAAAACGTTGTCGGGCGAATCGCCGCTGACTCATTTCACTTGTCCTTACTTGGATTGTGATGTCATCAAGAGATCCACGTCATCGCATGGACAATGTCACTCCACATTGCGATGCTACTTGGGAGCGGATGGTGTCACACTGGTGCTGAAAGAACTCGAACGAGGAAATGTGTACGCCATCGAGTCAACAGAATTCGCACGTTTGACACAGTTTGCGACGAACGAGTTGATCGGCCCTACGAACTGAATTCACTGCGACTTCCCGGGTGAGATGAGTTCGTTCGGTGTGACACCGGCCAGAGTTTCAGGGAAAATGACAGGTAGAGATGCCGTGAGTCAACCGTAGATGGGTTATCTTACCGAGTCGGCTACGGCGTCGCGCTGAACCGCCCAAACCAGCCAACTTCTGTGCCCTGTTCTGGGCCAAGAGAATCTGACTTCGGAAGTCAGCCACCGACAGGCAAGCGAGCGGGAGATGGCTCGGCAAGCTGACGTGTGCTTGGGACTTAGGTCTGTCGAGCGCTCGTTCTGTACCTGCCGAATTCATTGGAAGTCTCGCAGTAATTTGGTAGTAGAGACGTGCGCGCGTCGAAGAATGGCTTCCGGACGTGAGGATTTCGACTTCTTTCATGGAGCCGCCTTCAGATACTTTTCAGTTAGTAGCCACAAAAATGAAAACAATAGTAAATTGATATTCCATCTTGATCGGACGTCGCTACATTCTTTCATGGTCGGCGTGTGCTTGGATATCCGTCCATCGCAGGAAGGAATGTTTCAATAAGCAATTAATCATAATTCCGAGCACGTACCTCGGGTCGCGTGTTTTCATCGGAGCGCATTTTTTTCCATCGTGCGATGCAAACTGTGCTTCGATGCGCGAATTCGCGACTCGATCGCCATGGAACCAATGCGCTTCTACACGGGTAGGGCTTCCAGTCATAGCGCGTAGCCAGGCACGTCAATTCATTTCAACCCAAAGCGTCAATTGCTCCTACCTGACACACCAAGCAATGGTATCTTCCCAGGGCACCCCCTCCTCCATCGGTAATGGCCTTCCTTATGCCTCTGCTCCAAGGCCTGTCTCCACCGGAGCCGCTGCCGACAAACGGGAGTACGGTCGTGCATTCCAGAGCCTCAGGTACACCATGCGCTACAACACCCAGGCCACTCGTGCTGCAAATCGTTTCTTTGCTGGGCTCCAGGACCATGCAGATGTCCCGCATGCATCAGACGACTTCAACACTACACCATGCGTGGGTGGCGATCGGCGAACCGCCTTGCTTTGAGGCGCACACGTGCCCATGCCTCCTCGCGGCGTTCGCTTCCAGCGTATGGCCAACACCGCCCCAGAAACCCCGCCGCCAGCCATCATAGCAAAGCCCGCTCCGCACAATGGCGCTCCCGTGTCTGCTTCGGAGCCACAAGAACAAGAGGGTGGTACATCCACAAGTGGTGGATGCGAAGATTCCGTGGGTGGAAGTGATGCAACCGTGGGTGCACTGGGCAAGTACTTCTGGATGTCCAAAAAGGACGTCCTTCTACTGAAAATGGCCTCCGAGTACGCGGCAGTGCATCGTACAACACGCGGGTTGCAAGTGAAGATGCATAACGTCGTGGCGCGCGACCTTGGCAACGCACTCTAAGAGACGCTCAAGCCCATCCAGGTGAAGAGTCGCCTATGCAACATCGGCAAGCTGTGGCGTTTTGCACGCGATTTGATTGGCATGAGTGGGTCCCAGTTTTTTCGTCAAACCTACACTATCCTTATGAGTGACCAGAAGTGGGAGGCGTTGAGGAAGACAAACCCCAAACAGGCGAAGCTTCGTGGAATGCGGCTGCCATGGCATGACATAGCGACAGAATTTTTCTTCCCAGACAAGGCCGCAGGGGACAATGTCCTCACTACTGACCCCCAGTCAGACACACCGGCAGGGCAGGACGACGTGAATGACAAGGACATTCCCGTCGAGGATGCAGCCGGCGATGATGACCGGCGGGTGCGTCGTCGTGTGAACATTGATCGGCATCTTGAAAAGGCTGAGAAGATTTTCAAGACTGTGGCAAAGCTGAAGTGTGTCATAAAGGATGACACACATATGTCACCATGGGCCCAAGCTGTAGAGGCGGTGTGTGCGGATAAAGGCATTCACAAGACTAACAAGCTCCGCGTCATCAACAGGCTGAAGGCAGACGAGAAGGAGTGTGTATTGTATGTGTACTCAGATGAAGAGGTGCAGAAGGACGTGGAAAAACGCATTCTGGGCCGCGATCCATCGCTGCCATATGTTCCATGCAGCAAGGCTTTTAGCACTCAGGTTTATGGCAATGAAGAAGAGACCTGTAACATGCAGGGAGGGGGGAACAATGAAGACGGGGGAGAAGGGAGTGGGGAGAGCTCTGGGGGAGTGGATGGAAGTGGGAGTGGGGGAGCTATGCAGGAGGTCCTTGCCGAAGGAGATGCATTGCTCGCTGGACAAGAGTACCTGGACGAAGAATATGAGGAATGTGAGGGATCCGGACAACCATACTATTAATGAAGATTGTTGAAGTTTACATTCCGTCATCACTACCACTATTCCCTTCAACTGCTGCGATGTAATCAGTCCACATTGCATTTGCTATGTCTTGTCTCAATTGCCTTGTAGATGCATCACCATGCCTCCCTCCACTTCTGGTAGGGATAGGGTGAGTAGTGGCTGCCACACGGAAACCATTCTCCAAGGATGCCATGACAGCTTCCGAGTGTATAAGGTTGTGCATCACAAAACACGACATGATGAGGCGTCCTTGGAAACACATGTTGTATTCGGGGAGTCCACGCAGAATCTGAAACCGCTCCTTTAGAATGCCAAAGGCCCTCTCAATGCAGGACCGCACACTTGCATGTCGACGGTTGAATAGTTCTTGGGGATTGCTTGGGCATTCATGGCCGGGGCCGAACTCCTGCAGATGGTACCGCACGCCGCGATACGGAGTCATTAATCCAAAGCCCTCCGGAAACGCAGCGTCGGCAAGCAAGTACTTGGTGGGAGGAACCCTGAAACCTCTTGTCAACGCTGCACTAAACATACGTGCATCATGCACGGAGCCCTCCCACCCCACACTCACATAGGAAAATGCAATGTCATGGGTGCATGCTGCAAGTATGTTTTGCGTGATATCGTGATGGCGGTTGACGTATGCGGCCCGGTGTGAGCGTCTCACCACAACTGGAACATGCGTCCTATCTATGGCGCCAATACAGTCGGTGAAGTACGGTAAGTAGTCACGCCGACCTTCCCATGCCGTCGGAACACCTTCATCGCCGCTTGGCATGCAAATAGCATGCGGCGCGAGCTGAAGAAGGGCATGCACAACCTCACGCAGTGCTCGGCAAACAGTGGCGGGGCCCCTTTGAAACCGCTCCATTAACTGCCGCACGGACATCCTAAATGCAACACATTGCATGTACATCATGATATTCTCCTCCACAGCCACCCTTGTGTCGCGCAGGCTTGTGCAAGAACGGAGTAACTGGGTGACCGGTCACCACAAGGGGAGGCTCATTCGGCTCATGTTGAACAGCCGACGTGGGTGACTCTGGTTCAACTCTTCAATCCATGTCCAACCACGTAGGGCACCGGTCATCATTGGCAAGCGTCAGAGTCTTGAGACAGTGTGCGAGACAATTTCTGTCATGATCTCTCTCAAAATGACGATGAGACAGGCGTGCAGTTGGACGGCATGTCGGATGATTGCGCGTCTTGCGGCCTGGCGGCGGTGGTTGTCCACGTCGGTTGTGGATAGCTTGTGTGAAAGTGTCTTTTTTTTTTTTGGGTTACCGCAAGAGTAGGAAGCAAAATCCACCCCTCTTTACTCCAACCTGGGTAGGCAGGTAAACACGAGAGGGATAACACCACCAACCGAGGGGTGAAGGCATTACGAGAACGTGAGGGTAAAGATAAGATCCGAGGACCCGCACCTGCGCCCCAGGGATAATCCGACACTCTCTAGCTGTCCCAGGGTTATCCTGTTAATTCAGGTAAAACCTACTCCATTGGCCGATTGTTCGCAAACAATGGATGGGCGGGGTTCTTCCACCCATTGGGTACACCGGAGTAATTGGGTATGCTGGGGGACCCGTTCTGGGTCTGCCCACTGTTGTTAGCATTGTGGGTAAAATGGGATAAAACAGCAATGTGGGTACGTGGTGTAAAGAAAGTGAAAAACAGAGGGGGGG
>SZWC01007076.1:46331-64791 GCA_023375785.1 Penium margaritaceum
TGTATGTGATTACGAGTGCGTGTGCGCTTGTGTGCATGTGTGTGGGTGTATATGTGTGTGCATGTATATGAGAGCGTTGGTGTGTGCGTGTGAGTGTGTGTGTGTGTGGAACTGTTTGTGTGTATGTGTTGTGTGTGTGTGTGTGTGTGTGTGTGTGTGTTTGAGTGGGTGTGTGTGTGTGTGAGTGAGTGCGGGGAGTGGAGGGGATGTGAGTGCATGTGTGTGCGCGTGTGCGTGACTGCTTCATGTATACAAGTGTGCATGAGGGTGCCTTTGCCCGTGCATGAGCAAGTGTGCATGCGCATGCACATGGAGGTCTTTGTCCCTTTCTCTCTCCCCCTTTCTCTCCTCTTTCTCACTCACCCCCCCCCTTGGCTTTCTCTCTTCCTCTCTCGCCTTCAATCTCCCCACACATTCTCCCACCTTTGTTGTACTACATGTTTCTCCCCACTCTTTCTCACTTTCCCTCTCTCTCACTCCCCACCTTTCCCCTTTCTCTTTATCTATCTCTCTCTCCCTCCCTTCCACTCTTTCTCTCCCTCCCTCTCTCTCTCTCTCACTCTCTCTCTCTCCCTCTCTCTCCCCCTCTCTCTATCTCTCACTCTCTCTCTCTCCCTCTCTCTCTCTCTCTCTCGCTCTCTCTCTCTCTCTCGCTCTCTCTCTCTCTCTCGCTCTCTCTCTCTCTCTCGCTCTCTCTCTCTCTCTCGCTCTCTCTCTCTCTCTCGCTCTCTCTCTCTCTCTCGCTCTCTCTCTCTCTCTCGCTCTCTCTCTCTCTCTCGCTCTCTCTCTCTCTCTCGCTCTCTCTCTCTCTCTCGCTCTCTCTCTCTCTCTCGCTCTCTCTCTCTCTCTCGCTCTCTCTCTCTCTCTCGCTCTCTCTCTCTCTCTCGCTCTCTCTCTCTCTCTCTTTCTCTCTCTCTCTCTTTCTCCCATTCTCTCACCCTTGCTCTTGCTGACCCTCATGTACGTAGACTTATGATACAACAAGAGATTTGGGCGGGTGGGGGGGGGGATATGGGCAGATTTGTAAGAGAGCAGGGTGGAGTGGGTATTCAATAGGTTTGCTTGACTGAATTTTGAGAATTTAAGTGCTGATTTCTTTTAAAGATTTCTAGACACAATTTATGCACCACTGTTGGAACTCTTGTGTTTGAATTATTGCATTTACCTACAGCTGTAAAAATTCTGAGTCATTAGAGATTGAAGCAAAAGCACATGTGAGAAGAAATGGGGTTCATCAAGAATAGATAAGGCACTGGTCGATGGACAACTAGCACAGGGCCCTCCTTCCACTTCTAAGACAGGGATAGCGCTGCCCGCAACAAATGTGAGCGAGCACCCAAGCCTGTCATAAGCCTGCATCCTTGATCCCAACCCATCCCATGGGGTTCCATCCAAAAAGTTCATCAAGAAGGATCTAGTCAAAGCTGCTTTGAAATAGGGTGAAAGAAAGATCAACAGTTGTCGAAGTCCGCAAGGGTAGTCAGTGCTTTGTAAGCTTGAAGCGCACGGTGGAGCCCAGCGCCTACTTCCCCGGGAGCGTTTTGCGGTGTTCGCAAAGGAAGCGCCCGAGGGTCATGGAAGTTGAGACCTGGAGGGGAGAGGGCGAGGTGTGGGTGAGGGATGTGAGGTGGGTATTCAAACTGCTGACCCTGCGACCCCATGCCCAATGGCATAGCTTCCGGTTGCACTGCCACTGCTCCGGGTGGGGGCTAGGGGAGGTGAGGAGGATATCCGGGTCATCCCGCAGGCCCTGGTAAGATGGTGTGAGGGGAAGGTGTGAGAGGTGAGCCACCTTGGCTTCAGCGAGAGAGAGAGAGATGTTGTAACTCTCTGAATGAGGCTCTGACAGGGAATTCATTGTGGATAGGGGATTTGTGTGCACGGTTGCAGTATGAGCACATGTCACTGTCAAAGGATATGAGCATGGGATTGTCGGGTAGGTTTGGAAAGACAAGGCGGGGGTTGACTGACTGACATTTGAGGTCGTCAACCGGGCCGAGGGCGGAGCCACTGAGGGTGCTCGGGGCCCTACCTACCCGCTTGAGGGGATGGAGGTGGAGAGCAGAGCGGAGGATGGGGGGGGAGGTGGTGCCGTCTGGGTTTGTTAGGGGTGAGGTCAAGATGTTTGCAATGTCCCCTGGCCTATAACCCCTTGGCACTCTGCTAACGATGATGCCCACTGTCTCAGCGGAGTGGTCTGAGGTGGGAGAGACGGGGTCAATAGATGCTGTCACAAGAATGGGAGCTGGAATTCCGGGAACTTGTACGTGCAATGCGTCTAACTTGCAAAAGAGCTCTGCGGTAGATTTTGAGTCCACCGTCAGATCCCAGAACTGCATCTGCTTTCCTGGGTTGCTCATGCGGAGTGATGAGTCTCTGTCCCACACATCACTCGCTGCGCCGGAAGGAAACTGCTTCTTGTCGGCAAGGCGCTTGCGTGCAGCTTCCTCGATGTGGTGGGCCAGGTCGGTAGGACCTTTTGGGACAGCAAGGAGGATGATCGCCGTGGAGATTTCAAAAGGGTTGGAAGGAACTGTTGACGTAAAAACAAGTTGCATGGTGAGAGAGGTGGCGGTGGACATGGGAGGAGATGTTAAGTCTTGCGTGGTTGCAGCCTCGTGCACCTCCGCTAGAACGGGGGCTGAGGGCCCTCCAGCGTGAGCCTTGACTGGGTGGGTAGAGGGACTCCTCCCGCCTCCACCACAAGCGGGAGCCCCTCTGCTCCTCCTCCCTCTTGTAGCATTGTTGAGAAATCCTCTCTCTAATGAGGAGGGGTTGCTGCGCCAAGCAGGAGGGGGGTAAAGAAATTGCGGTTTTCAGGAAGAGGAAGTAGCACAGGAGCATTCTCTGGAGGGGGGATAAGGAGGGGAGAGGAGTGGGAGTCGGACAGGATGGTTTGAAGAGCCAATTGAGATTTGCGTGTGCATTTCTCTTCGAGGTGGGAGAGGTGCACATTCAAGTGATTGCACGTTAAATGGAAGGCTTTCCAAAGAAGGGAGGTAGCAGGGATGTTTAGGCATTCAAAATGGTGGTCACACCTGCGTTTCCATATCAAGTGGAGTAGTGTGAGTTGCAGCCAAGTCCACACCACATTCTTTTTCTTTCTGGGGGGAGCACGGAAGAGGAGCATCCACTCTGGGGGGTTCCTCTTGTGGAAAGCTCGGAGGTACGAGTGTTGGGTAAAACTGGTGATGGGGAGGATGGAGGGACACGTGAGGAAACGGTGGGCATAGTCTTCTCTCGCACCGCAAAAGCAACATAGGGAGGTTGTTTCACCAAGAATTGGAGAGACACGGGTTCCGACTTGTATGCATCGTGTGGCAATACGAAAGAGAATGTCTCTTCCTTTGGAGGGCAAAAGGGAGTTAAGCCAGATAGGGATGATTTTCCTCCATGGGAGGTTGTACCCAATGGAAGCATGCCACCGGCTGAGACGTTGGGAGAGAATATTAGGGTGTAAAAGAGGATGAAGACACTTGGTGGCTCTTTTCACGGACAAGTGGTCGGGTAGTGAGACGCGGAAAATTTGGAAAGGACAAGTGTGCCACGTGTGCTGGACGAGATACAAGCCTGATCGGTTATCCTTGATGGCTACAACTGGGGAAAGGTCTCGGGCGGATACTGACTCAAAGCGGCTGTGCTCTCGGGGTAGGTATTGGCCTTGGCTATTGTCAAACACAAGGAATGAGGCAGTGTCATTTGTAACTTCCTCGCAGAGGTAGATTGTCCGTGGCCATTCTTGGAAACGGTGGGACACATTTGTGTAATGTTTGTATTCTGAGATGGGCCATTCACAGGTTTGGCCTTCAAGGGCCTCTGTCCATTCATGAGGAATTAATCGTTTGAGGGCATAGAGACGTCTACGTTGAGTTGTGGTGGGAAAGGTGGCACGTAGTTCGGTTTGAGTACGAGCACACCAAACGTGGTCATTGGCTAAGACGAAGAGGGAGTTCAGATTGAGGTTGTGAAGGAAAGATTCCCCTGGAGCGAGTCCAAAAGGGGTATCTTCACGTTTGAGGATAAATCGATTGAAGCACAGAGGTTCATTGAGTAGGAAATGCGGGTGTAATGGGGGAGGCGAGATGTCAAGCTTGAGGGCGTAGAAGGCTTCAAAGTATGTGTGCCATCGGTTTGGCAGTTTGTGAACACGAAGGATGCTAGGATGGGCTGTGAGGAGTTTGTAGGGGTCTGCAACGTGTGCAGCAAGGAGATGAAGAGCGGCCTTGATCCTCATACATGAAGGTTGGGATGCTAGGGATGCAGGCCAAAGGGCGTGGTGAGCTGTGATTCTTTTCTCTGGCAGGGTGAAGCCACATCCTCCAAGCCTTTTAGGGGTGCAGATATTTTCTGCACCAATGAAACGAAGGGCTCGTTGTTGACCAGGGATTTTGACTCCACTGATGAAGTTCAAGATAGTGCGAGAGATCACTTTTAGGTGCTCACGAGGAGGGGGTACTAGGTTTGCATGGTAGAGGAAAGTGGGAACGATAAAGGTGTGGGCTACGACTGTTTGACTCTGGATGGGCAAGTGTTGAGCAACCCAATGAGCTGAGAGCGATATGACCTTGGCTACAAGAGGGTCCCACGTAAAAGAAGGGAGAACGACTGGGCCAATACTGATTCCCAAAAGTCGTTCAGACTCTGGGTTCCAGGAGTAGTTGGTAGCCACAACAGGGGCAATGGTGTTGAAGGAGCCGAGGCCAATGAGTGAGGACTTATTCCGGTGTACTTCTAGGCCGGATCCTTTGTGCAGGAGCTTAAGAAGATATTGGGCACAATGGAGGTCTGCGGGTGAATTGAGAAAAATGGTGATGTCATCAGCAAAGCATTGGATTTTTAGAGGGCGCAAGGAAGATGGGAGGGAGACTCCTTGCAAGGGAGATTGTTGAAGGTGGGAGCACCATGGATCAAGGGCAAGGATGAAAAGTGTGGGAGCTAGAGGACAGCCTTGCCTGACTCCGAAAAAAACTGGCACTGGAGGAGAGAGGTGGCCATTTACTTTCAGGTGGAGGAAGGATTCCTTGTGCAATAATTCCACCCAAGAGGTGACAAATGATCCCACTCCAAAGGCTTGTAGGGCGCGTTGGAGAAAAGCTCGGTCAAGAGAGTCATACACCTTCTTAATGTCCACTAAGAGGATAAGTCCTGAGTTGTCAGGAGTGGAGTGGGAGGCTAGTACGTCAAGAGTGGTGGATATTGTTTGTTGTATTTGTCGTTTTGGAACAAAACCTGTTTGGTCAGGGCTGATTAGGTGGTGCAAGTGGGGGTTGAGCCTCGTCACTTGGGCGTTCGCAATGATTTTGTAGTCCGTACAAAGGAGGGAGATGGGACGGTAGTGTTGGATATCATGGGGATCGCCTTTCTTGAAGATCAAAGTGACTAGCGCCCCCTTCATTGATGGGGGGAGTTCTTTTGTTGAGTGGGCGTGTTCAACCATGCAAATAAAGTGGGGTTGGATATCGTTCCAGAAAGTGGTTGGTAGAGGCAAGTATAGAAGGAGGAGGCGATGGCGATAATACTTGGTACATCGTCTTTGATGACCCCTTGTTCATTTTTTAGAGCATTGATGCAAGTTTTAGACATACGACGATGGGCAAGAGATTTTAGGAGTTTCAGGGGTTGACCAATCTCGCGGTGGTAGGGGAGTCTAGCATGAAGAAGAAGTTTTCCTAGGTCGTCGTTCCAGTAGGAACGCAGTTGCCCAGAGGCAATGTTGAGACGACCGCGCCATTCTTGGTTCAGTGGTTGGCATTGAACAAGACGGCGCAGACGAGCGACCTTGTTATTTAGGTGTGCTAGAGTGCGACGACGCCGTATGGCTTCTTTCTGGGCGTATTCAATGGAGAATTCGCGAAGGGCAGTCTTCATGTTTTCCCACGACTGTAGCTCCTCTTTGGACAAGTGTAGGATGGAGGTAATGCCGTTGACGTATCCCTCTTGTTTGAGGAGCGATACATTAAGACACCATTTGTTTCCTCCAAAGGGGCGGGAGGGGTGGTGTAGAGTAAGGATTGGGACATGGCTATGGTCACTGAGTCCTTCGGGCACAAGGACGTGTTCATGTTCAAGGATGTGTGATAGGAGGCTGTTTGACACATACAACCTGTCGATCCTTGAAGATGATCTATGGAAGGGGGATGTGTATGTAAACTCAAATCCATTAGGATATTTTGAGCGGAAGGAGTCGTTCACAGGTTGGGGGAAAGTTGAGTGAAAGCTCAGGGGGAGGGATGAGTTTGCGTGCTGCCAAGTCGGTTTGGTATCTAGTTGTGGATTTTCGATGAAGTTAAAATCCCCACCAACAAGAAGATGGTTATGTGGAGGTGAAGCAGCTAGGTGTGTTGCAAGACGGTCAAGGAGCGGGTAATATTCTGACGTTTTATTTGGCCCGTAAATCCCGATGACAGTAAAGTTCTTGTCATCGAGTTTTACGTTTGTGCAAACGAACCGACCACATGGAGAGGTGAATTCTTTTGATGTCCTCATGTTTGGATGGTTAACGATGATTGCTACCCCTTGGTTTGGTGTCGTGGTGTGGATGAGTGTGGCATGGGGAATGGTGCGCTTGAGGTGCTTGACATGGCGGTCAAGGTGCAGCCGAGTATGGGTGACAATGCAGAGAGCGATATGGTAAATTTGAAGGAAGGTTGCTACCATAATGTGTTTTGGGTTTGATTTGAACCCGTTCCCGTTAATGGTGCACACCCGAAAAGGGGATGGGGGCGCCCGGGGGCGTCGCCTAATGCAAGCCATCGACTACGAGGCGGCGGATTGGGATGGGGCACATTGAGAATCTACAAAGGGTAACGGGCAATGAAAGCAAGTTTTGGAGCATGAGTTGGTAAGTTAAAAAGGAATTTGGGAGGGGCAGTATTGGGAATCTATAATGGGTGGCGGGCAATTTAGACAGATTTACAGCAAGAGTTGGGAGGGTGTACACGGGCGATGGAAACGGCCTGAGCCGTTCGTCCCACCGCCGCCGGCCTCTTCACGCCGCAAACCCGCCGTTCCCACCCACTCCCCGCCACGCAACAGCCGCCCAGCGGGCGTGACCACAGAACAAAACGGCCTGAGCCGTTCGCCCCACCGCCGCCGGCCTCTTCACCCCGCAAACCCGCTATTCCCACCCTCTCCTCGCAACGCAGCAGCCGCCCAGTGGGCGTGACCGCAAGAAAAAGCGGCCTGAGCCGTTCGTGCCACCGCCGCCGGCCTCTTCACGCCACATACCCGCCGTTCCCACCCCCTCCCCGCCACGCAGGAGCCGCCCAGCGGGCGTGAATGCAGGACAAAACCGCCTGAGCCGTTTGCCCTACCGCTGCCGGCCTGTTCACGCCGCAAACTCGCGGTTCCCACCCACTCCCCGCCACGCAGCAGCCGCCCAGCATGCGTGACCACAGGACAAAACGGCCTGAGCCGTTTGCCCCAACGCCGCCGGCCTCTTCACGCCGCAAACCCGCCGTTCCCACCCCCGCCCCGCCACGCAACAGCCAGCGAGCGTGACCGTAGGACAAAACGGCCAGAGCTGTTCGCCCCACCGCCGCCGGCCTCTTCACGCCGCAAACCCGCCGTTCCCACCCCCGCCCCGCCACGCAACAGCCAGCGAGCGTGACCGTAGGACAAAACGGCCAGAGCTGTTCGCCCCACCGCCACCGGCCTCTTCACGTCGCAAACCCGCCGTTCCCACGCCCTCCCTGCCACGCAGAAGTCCCCAAGCGGGCGCGGCCGTAGGACAAAACGGCCTAAACCATTCGCCCCACCACCGCCGGCCTCTTCACACCGCAAACCCGCCATTCCCATCCCCTCCCCGCTACGTAGCAGCCGCCCAGCGGTTGTGACCGCAGGACAAAACGGCCTGAGCCGTTCGCCCCACCGCCGCCGGCCTCTTCATGCCACAAACCCACCGTTCCCACCCCCTCCTCGCCATGCAGCAGCTGCCCAGGGGGCATGACCGCAGGAGAAAACGGCCTGAGCCGTTTGCCCCATTGCTGCCGGCCTCTTCACGCTTCAAACCCGCCGTTCCCATCCCCTCTCCGCCACGCAGCAGCCGCCTAGCGGGTGTGACCGTAGGAGAAAACGGCTTCAGTCGTTCGCCCCACAGCCGCCGTCCTCTTAACGTCGCAAACCCACTGTTCCCACCCCCTCCCTGCCACGCAGCAGCCCCCCAGCGGGCGTGACCGCAGGACAAAACGGCGTGAGCCGTTCGCCCCACCGCCACCGGCATCTTCACGGCGCAAACCGACCGTTCGCACCCCCTCCCCGCCACGCAGCGGCCGCCTAGCGGGCATGACCGCAAGACAAAAGGGCCTGAGCCGTTCGCCCCACCGCCGCCGGCCTCTTCACGACGCAAACCCACCGTTCCCACCCCCTCCCCGCCACGCAGCGGCCGCCTAGCGGGCATGACCGCAAGACAAAAGGGCCTGAGCCGTTCGCCCCACCGCCGCCGGCCTCTTCACGACGCAAACCCACCGTTCCCACCCCCTCCCCGCCACGCAGCAGTCGCCTTGCGGACGTGACCGCAGGACAAAACAGCCTGAGCCGTTCGCCCCACCGCCGCCGGCCTCTTCACGCCGCAAAACCACCGTTCCCACCCGCTCCCCGCCATGCAGCAGTCGCCCAGCGGGGGTGATCAGAGGACAAAACGGCGTGAGCCGTTCGCCCCACCACCGCCGGCCTCTTCACGCCGCAAAACCGCCATTCTCACCCCCTCCTCGCCATGCAGCAGCCGCCCAGCGGGCGTGACTGCAAGACAAAACGGACTGAGCTCTTTACCCCACCACCGCCGGCCTCTTTATGCCACAAACCCGTCGTTTTCAACCCCTCCCCACCACGCAACAGCCGCCCAGCAAGCGTGACAGCAGGACAAAACGGCATGAGTCGTTCGCCCCACCGCCGCCGGCCTCTTCACGCCGCAAACCTGTCGTTCCCACCCCCTCACCGCCACGTAGCAGCCGCCCAGCGGGCGTGACCGCAGGACAAAACGGCATAAGCCATTCGCCCCACCGCCGTTGGCCTCTTCACGCCGCAAACCCGCCGTTCCCACCCCCGCCCCGCCACGCAGCAGCCGCCCAGCGGGCGTGACCGCAGGACAAAATGGCCTCAGCCGTTCACCCCACCACCGCCGACCTCTTCACGCCACAAACATGGCGTTCCCACCCACTCCCGGCCACGCAGCAGCCGCCCAGCGGGCGTGACCGCAAGTCAAAACGGCCTGAGACGTTCGCCCCACCGCTGTCGGCCTCTTCACGCCGCAATCCCGCCATTCCCATCCCCTCTCCGCCTCACAGCAGTCGCCCAACGGGCGTGACCGCAGGACAAAATGGCCTGAGCCGTTCGCCCCACCGCCGCCGGCCTCTTCACGCCGCAAACCCGCCGTTCCCACCCCCTCCCCGCCACGCAGCAGTAACCCAGCGAGCGTGACCGCAGGACAAAACGGCCTCAGCCGTTCGCCCCACCGCCTCCGGCCTCTTCACGCCGCAAACCTGCCGTTCCCAGCCCCTCCCCGCCACGCAGCAGCCGCCCAGTAGGCGTGACCGCAGGACAAAACGGCCAGAGCCGTTCACCCCATCGCCGCCGGCCTCTTCACACCGCAAACTCGCCGTTCCCACCCCCTCCCCGCCACGCAGCAGGCGCCCAGCGGGCGTGACCGCAGGACAAAACAATTTGAGCCGTTCACCCTACCGCCGCCAGCTTCTTCACGCCGCAAAACCGTCGTTCCCATCCCCTCCCCGCCACGCAGCAGCCACCCAGCTGGGGTAATCGCAAGAGAAAACGGCCTGAGCCGTTCCCCCCACCACCGCCGGCGTCTTCAAGCCGCAAAACCACTGTTCCCACCCCTTCCCCGCCACGCAGCAGCCCCCAAGCGGGTGTGACCGCAGGACAAAACGGCCTGAGCTGTTTGCCCCAACGCCGTTGGCCTCATCACGCCGCAAACCCGTCATTTTCACCCCCTCCCCGTAAGGCAACAGCCGCCTAGCGGGCGTGACCGCAGGACAAAACTGCGTGAGTCGTTCGCACCACCGCCGCCGGCCTCTTCACAGTGCAAACCTGCCGTTCCCACCCCCTCCCCGCTACGCAGCAGCCGCCCACCGGGCGTGAGCGCAGTACAAAACGGCCTGAGGCGTTCGCCCAATCGGCGCCGGCCTCTTCATGTCGCAATCCCGCCGTTCCCACCCTCTCCCCGCCACGCAGCAGCCGCCCAGCGGGCGTGACCGCAAGACAAAACGGCCTGAGCCGTTCACCCCACCGCCGCCGCCCTTTTCACGCCGCAAACCTACCGTTCCCACCCCCTCCTCGCCACGCAGCAACCGTTAGCGGGCGTGACCACAGGACAAAACGGCCTGAGTCGTTCGCCCCACCGCCGCCGGCCTCTTCACGCCGCAAACCTGCCGTTCCCACCCCGTCCCCGCCACGCAGCAGCCGCCCAACGGGCGTGACCGTAGGACAAAACTGCCTGAGCCGTTCGCCCCACTGCTGCCGGCCTCTTCACGCAGCAAACCCGCTGTTCCCACCCCCTCCCCGCCACGCAGCGGATGCCCAGCGGGCGTGATCGCAGGAAAAAACGGCCTGAGATGTTCGCCCCACCGCCACTGGCCTCTTCACGTCGCAAACCCGATGTTCCCACTCCCTCCCCGCCACGCAGCAGCCGCCAAGCGGGTGTGACCGCGGGACAGTACGGCCTAAGCCGTTCGCCCTATCGCCGCCGGCCTCTTCACGCCGCGAACCTGTTGTTGCCACCCCCTCCCCGCTTCGCAGCAGCCGCCGAGCGGGCGCGACCACAGGAAAACAGCCTGAGCCGTTCGCCCCACCGCCGTTGGCCTCTTCACGGCGCAAAACCGCCGTTCCCACCCCCTATCCGCCACACAGTAGCTGCCCAGCGGGCGTGACCGAAGGACAAAACGGCCAGAGCTGTTCGCCCCACCGGCGCCGACCTCTTCGCGGCGCAAACCCGTTTTTCCCACCCCCTCCCCGCCACGCAACAGCCACCAAGCGGGCTTGACCACAGGACAAAACAGCTTGAGCCGTTCGCACCACCGTCGCCGGCCTCTTCACGCCGCAAACCTGCCGTTCCCACCACCTCCCCGCCACGCAGAATCCGTCCAACGGGCGTGACCGCAGGAAAAAATGGCCAGAGCCGTTCGCCCCACCGCCGCCAGCCTCTTTGCGCCGCAAACACGCCGTTCCCACGCCCTCCCTGCCGCGCAGCAGCCTCCCAGCGGGCGTGACCGCAGGACAAAACAGCTTCAGCCGTTCACCCCACGCTACCGGCCTCTTCACGCCGCAAACCTGCCGTTCCCAGCCCCTCCCCGCCACGCAGCAGCCGCCCAGCGGGCGTGACAACAGGACAAAACGACCTAATCGTTCGCCCCATTGCCGCTCGACTCTTTACGCCTCAAACCCGATGTTCCCACCCCCTCCCCGCCACGCAGCAGCCGCCCAGCAGGTGTGACTGTAGGACAAAACAGCCTGACCTGTTTGCCCCACCGCTGCCGGCCTCTTCCCGCTGCACAACCGCCGTTCCCACCCCCTCCCCGCCACGCAACAGCCGCCCAGCGGGCGTGACCGCAGGACAAAACGGCCTGAGCCGTTAGCCCCACTGCCGTCGGCCTCTTCACGCCGCAAACCCGCCGTTCTCACCCCCTCCCCGCCACACAACAGCCGACCAGCGGATGTGACCGCAGGACAAAACGGCCTGAGCCGTTCGCCCCACTGCCGCCAGCCTCTTCACGTCGCAAACCCGCCGTGCCCACCCCCTCCCCGCCATGCAACAGCCGCCCTGCGGGCGTGACCGCAGGAAAATGGCCTGATCCGTTTGTCCCAACGCCGCAGTCCTCTTCACGCTGCAAACCCGCCGTTCCCACGCCCTCCCCGCCACGTAGCAGCCGCCCAACGGGCGTGGGGGGAGGACAAAACGGCCTGAGTAGTTCGCCCCACGGCCATCAGCCTCTTGAAGTCGCAAAGCCGCCGTTCCCACCCCCTCCCTGCCACGCAATAGCCGCCCAGCGGTCGTGACCACAGGACAAAACGGCCTGAGTCGTTCGCTCTACCGCCGCCGACCTCTTCACGTTGCAAACCCGCCGTTCCCACCCCCTCCCCGCCACGCATCAGCCGGCCAACAGGAGTGACCGCAGGACAAAACGGCCTGAGCCGTTCGCCCCACCGCAACCGGCCTCTTCACGCCGCAAACCCGCCGTTCCCACCCCCTCCCTCCCACGCAGAAGCCGCCCAGCGGGCGTGACTGTAGGACAAAACGGCCTGAGGCATTCGCCCCACCGCCGCCGGCCACTTCATGCTGCAAACCCAACTTCCAACCCTCTCCCCGCCACGCAGCAGCTGCCCAGCGGGCGTGACCGCAGGAGAAAACGTCATGAGCCGTTCGCCCTACCGCCGCTGGCCTCTTCACGCCACAAACTTGTCGTTCCCACCCCCTCCCTGCCACGCAGCAGCCGCCCAGCGGGCATGACCGCAGGAGAAAACGGCCTGAGCCGTTCGCCCCACCGTCGCCGGCCACTTCACGCTGCAAACACGCCGTTCCCACCCCCTCCCCGCCACGCAGCAGCCGCCTAGCGGGCGTGACCGCAGGACAAAATGGCCTCAGCCGTTCGCCCCACGCTACCGGCCTCTCCACGTCGCAAACCTGCCATTCCCAGCCCCTCCCCGCCACGTAGCAGTCGCCCAGCGGGCATGACCGTAGGACAAAACGGACTGAGCCGTTCGCCCCATCGCTGCTCGACTCTTTACGCCGCAAACCCGCCGTTCCCACCCCCTCCTGCCACGCAGCAGCCACCCAGCGGGCGTGACCGCAGGACAAAACGCCCTGAGCCATTCGCCCCACCGCCGCCGTCCTCTTCACGCCGCAAACCCGTCATTCGCACCCCCTCCCCGCAACGCAGCAGCCGCCCAGCGGGTGTGACCTCAGGACAAAACGGCCTAAGCCGTTCGCCCCACCACCGCCGATCTCTTCACACCGCAAACGTGCCATTCCCACCCCCTCCCTGCCATGCAACATCCGCCCAGCGGGCGTGATCGCAGGACAAAACGGCCTGAGCCGTTCGCCCCACCGCCGCCGGCCTCTTCACGCCGCAAAACCGCCTTTCCCACCCCCTGCCCGCCACGCAGCAGCCGCCCAACGGACGTGACCGCAGGACTGAACAGCCTGAGCTGTTCGCCCCACCGCCGCCGGCCTCTTCACGCCACAAACCCGCCGTTCCCACCCCCTCCCTGCCACGCAGGAGCTGACTAGCAGGTGTGACCGCAGGACAAAACGGCCTGAGCCGTTCGCCCCACCGCCGCCGGCCTCTTCACGTCGCAAACCTGCCGTTCCCACCCCCTCCCCACCATGCAACAGCCGCCCTTCGCGCGTGACCACAGGAAAATGGCCTGAGCCGTTTGTCCCACCGCCACCGGCCTTTTCATGCTGCAAACCCGCAGTTCCCACGCCCTCCCCGCCACGTAGCAGCCAACCAACGGGCGTGGGCGGAGGACAAAACGGCCTGAGCTGTTTGCCCCACGGCCACCAGCCTCTTGACGTCGCAAAGCCGCCGTTCCCACCTCCTCCCCTCCACGCAGTAGCCGCCCAGCGGGCGTGACCGCAGGACAAAACGGCCTGAGTCGTTCGCCCCACCGCCGCTGGCATCTTCACGCCGCAAACCCACTGTTCCCACCCCCTCCCGGCCACGCATCAGCCGCCCAGCGGGTGTGACCACAGGACAAAACGGACTGAGCCGTTTGCCCCACCGCCGCCGACCTCTTCACGCCGCAAACCTGCCGTTCCCACCCCCTCCCTGCCACGACGAAGCCGCCCAGCGGGCTTGACTGCAGGACAAAACGGCCTGAGGTATTCAGCCCACTGCCGCCGGCCACTTCATGCCGCAAACCCGCCGTTCCCACCCCCTCCCTGCGACGCAGCAGCCGCCCAGCGGGCGTGACCGCAGGACAAAACGGCCTGAGCCGTTCGCCCCATCGTCGTCGGTCTTTTCACACCGCAAACCTGCCGTTCGCACCCCCTTGCCGCCACGCAGCAGCCGCTGAGCGGGCGTGACCGCAGGACAAAACGACTTGAGTCGTTCGCCCCAACGCCGGCAGCCTCTACACGCCGCAAACCTGCCGTTCCCACCCCTTCCCCGCCACGCAGCAGCCCCCCAGCGGGCGTGACCGTAGGACAAAACGGCCTAAGCCGTTTGCCCCATCGCCGCCGGCCTCTTCACGCTGCAAACCCGCCGTTCCCACCCCCTCCCCGCCACGCAGCAGCCGCCCAGCGGGCGTGACCGCACGACAAAACAGCCTGAGCCGTTCGCCCCACCGCTGTCGGCCTTTTCACGCAGCAAAACTGTAGTTCCCACGCCCTCCCCGCCAAGCAGCAGCCGCCCAGCGGGCGTGGGCGCAGGACAAAACGGCCTGAGCAGTTCGCCCCATGGCCATCAGCCTCTTGACGTCGCAAAGCCGCCGTTCCCACCCCCTCCCAGCCACGCAGTAGTCGCCCAGCGGGCGTGACCGCAAGACAAAACGGATTGAGCCATTCGCCCCACCGCCGCCGGTCTTTCACGCCGCAAACCCGCCGTTCCCACCCCCTCCCCGCCACGCATCAGCCGCCAAGCGGGCGTGACCGCAGGACAAAACGGCCTGAGCCGTTCGCCTCACCACCTCCGGCCTCTTCACGCCGCAAACCCACCGTTCCCACCCCCTCCCTACCACGTAGGAGCCGCCTTGCGGGTGTGACCGCAAGACAAAACGGCCTGAGGCATTCGCCCCACCGCCGCCGGCCATTTCATGCCGCAAACCTGCCGTTCCCACCCCCTTGCCGCCACGCAGCAGCCGCCCAACGGGCGTGAATGCGGGACAAAACGGCTTGAGCCGTTCGACCCATCGCCGCCGATCTCTTCACACGACGAACCTGCCATTCCCACCCCCTCGCCGCCAGGCATCAGCCGCCCAGTGGGCGTGACCGCAAGAGAAAACGGCTTGTGCCGTTTGCCCCAGCGCTGCCGGCCTCTACACGTCGCAAACCCGCCATTCCCTCCCCCTCCCCGCCACGCAGCAGCCGTCCAACGGGCGTGACCGCAGGACAAAACGGCCTTAGTCGTTCGCCCCACCGCCACCGGCCTCTTCACGTGGCAAATCCGCCGTTCCCAGCTCCTCCCCGCTAAGCAGCAGCCGCCCAGCGGGCGTGACCGCAGGACAAAACGGCCTGAGCCGTTCGCCCCATCGCCGATGGCCTCTTCACGTCGCAAATCTGCCGTTCCCACCCCCTCCCCGCCACGCAGCAGCCGCCCTGCGGGCGTGACCGCACGAGAAAATAGCCTGAGCCGTTCGCCCCACCGCCGCCGGCGTCTTCACGCCACAAAACAACCGTTCCGACCCCCTCCCCGCCACGCAGCAGCCGCCCAGCGGGCGTGACCGTAGGACAAAACGGCCTGAGCCGTTTGCCCCACCACCGCCGGCCTCTTCACGCCGCAAACTCGCCGTTCCCACCCCCTCCTGTCAGGCAACAGCCGCCCGATGGGCGTGACCGCAGGACAAAACGGCCTGAGCCATTCTCCCTACCGCCGCCGCCCTCTTCATGCTGAAACCCGTCGTTCCCACCCCCTCGTTGCCACGCAGTAGTCGCCCAGCGGGCGTGACGACAGGACAAAACAGCCTGAGCCGTTTGCCCCACCGCCGCCGGTCTCTTCACACCGCAAACCTGCCGTTCCCACCCCCTCCCCGCCACGCAGCAGCCGCCCAGCGGGCATGACCGCAGGACAAAACGGCTTGAGCCGTTCGCCCCAGCGCCGCCGGTCTCGGCACGCCGCAAACCTGCCGTTCCCACTCCCTCCCCGCCACGCAACAGCAAACCAGCGGGCATGACCGCAGGAAAAAACGGCCTGAGCCGTTCCCCCCACCGCCGCCGGCCTCTTCACGCTGCAAACCTCCTGTTCCCACCCCCTCCTCGCCACGTAGCAGCCGCCCAGCGGGCATGAGCGTAGGACAAAACGGCATGAGCCGTTCCCCCCATCGCCACCGGCCTCTTCACGCCGCAAAGCCGTCGTTCACACCCCCTCCTCGCCACGCAGTAGCCGCCCAGCAGGCGTGATCGCAGGACAAAACGGCCTGGGCCGTTCGCCCCACCGCCGCCGGCCTCTTCACGCCGCAAACTCGCCTTTCCCACCCCCTCCCCGCCACGCAGCAGCCGACCAACGGGCGTGACCGCAGGACAAAACGGCCTGAGCCGTTCGCCCCATTGCCGCCGGCCTCTTCACGTCGCAAACCCGTCGTTCCCACCCCCTCCCTGCCACGCAACAGCCGCCATGCGGGCCTGACTGTNGTGACCGCAGGACAAAACGGCCTGAGCCGTTCGCCCCACTGCCGACGGCCTCTTCACGCCACAAACTCGCCATTCCCACCCCCTCCCCGCCACACAGCAGCCGACCAGCGGGCGTGACCACAGGACAAAACGGCCTGAGCCGTTCGCCCCATTGCCGCCGGCCTCTTCACGTCGCAAACCCGTCGTTCCCACCCCCTCCCTGCCACGCAACAGCCGCCATGCGGGCCTGACTGTAGGAAAATGGCCCGAGCCGTTTGCCCCACCACCACCGGCCTCTTCATGCTGCAAACCAGTCGTTTTCACGCCCTCCCCGCCAGGTAGCAGCCGCCCAACGGGCGTGGGCGCAGGACAAAACAGCATAAGCAGTTTGCCCCACGGCCACCGGCCTCTTGACGTCGGAAATCGGCCGTTCCCACCTGCTCCTCGCCACGCAGCAGCTGCCCTGCGGGCGTGACCGCAGGACAAAACGGCCTGAGCCGTGCGCCCGACCGCCGCCGGCCTCTTCACGCCGCAAATCTGCCTTTCCTATCCCCTCCCTGCCACGCAGGAGCCGCCCAGCGGGCGTGACTGCAGGACAAAATGGCCTGAGGCATTCGCCCCACCGCCGCCGGCCTCTTCATGCTGCAAACCAGCTGTTCCCACCCCCTCCCCCCCACGCAGCAGCTGCCCAGCGTGCATGACCGCAGGACAAAACGGCTTGAGCCGTTTGCCCCAGCGCCGCCGGCTTGTGCACGCTGCAAACTTGCCGTTCCCACCCCCTCCCCGCCACGCAGTAGCCGCCCAGCGGGCGTGACCGCAGGACAAAACGGCCTGAGCCGTTTGCTCCACTGCCGTCGGCCTTTTCATGCCGCGAACCCGCTGTTCCCACCCCCTCCTCGCCACGAAGCAGCTGCCCAACGGGCGTGACCGCATGACAAAACGGCCTGAGCCGTTCGCCCCACCGCCGCCGACCTCTTCACGCTGCAAACCCGCCGTTCCCTTCCCCTCCCCGCCACGCAGCAGCCGCTTAGCGGGCGTGACGTGTCCACCAGCCCCGCCCACCACCAGACGTGGCCCATGGCGCTTTCTATCCTGGACGACATTGCGCTCTCACATGTCGTGGCTCTTCCGGAACGCAACTGTGGACTGCGCGGAGAATCTACCTTGTCTGTTGCATTGTTACACCTCGCAGCCTCGTCCGGCATCCCCTCCAAACGGTAATTGACGGGGAAAAGGTACGTATCAACCAGCCGCAATCCCTCCCATAACCCCTCCTACTCCGCCCCATCGCACTTCAGCCACCTCCCCCCGCAAAGCTCAATTATATCCTACTCCCCACTAATCCCATATTTCTGCCCCCTCACGTACCAGACCACTACCCTACGAGCTAGAACTAGGGATTGGTTTCTGTTAGCTTGTGTGTAAGTGTCCGTCTGTGTGAAGCTCAAGTATGGTGACCGGCCGGGGTAAGGCATGCAATGCGATTCGGCAAAGCGGCTCGCCTACACCACCCACGCTACGGGTCGCTTGCTCGAACCCACGGCGAAACAGTTTTGTCGATTCGGAAGTCGGAGGACTGGATATGGACGTTGAACGGGCGGGCAAACGGTCAAGAGGACGCTGGCCACTTCGGAAGTCGAACTCGGGACGTCACACAACGGAACGGAAAACTACCCGCGGAAGCTATCGAGGATGTCTTACTTCCGAAGTCAAGCCCCGGAACAGGGCACTGGCTGCCCCCCCTGCCGCGGGTCACGGGTGAAGGGCACGGCGCAGGGCTGTGACCATGGCTCCCCTGCGCGCACGCGGAGACGCCGCCCGACCGGTGCTCGGCTGGCCTTGCCCCGCTCTGACTCCGCTTCCACCCTCTCTCGTGCTGCCGCTGGCCCTACGTTCCTCGCTCACGCTTCCTCTGCTTCTCCTCCTCCTCATTCTCCTCCTCCTTCCCTTCCTGCTCTTCCTACCCTTGCCGCTTCATCTGGATAGTGAGGAGGCCGCCTTGCCTTCTCCTCATCTTCCCTCTTATTCTTCGTCGTCGTCTTCTTCTTCTTCCCCTTCATGCGCCAAGCCCAACGGTTCCCTGCGATACTGCCGACGAAATGGATGCGTCGGTGCTGCTTCTGCTCCGTCAGCAGCCGCGGCCGAAGCGGCAGCAGGCTCCTGCTTCCTCTGCTGCGGCCA
>SZWC01007076.1:85410-99742 GCA_023375785.1 Penium margaritaceum
AGAGCAGAGGCGCCAAGACCAAGGGCACGTAGACCTGGGTCACCAGAGACCACTGGGTGAGACTGTGAAGGGAGCGCTCGGAGACGACCTCCACGAGTATAGGGTGAGATCGGTGGGATGGACGTGGCATGCGACGAGGAAGGACGCGGCTGGACGGATGGGGGCGGAGAAGAGACGGCAGGCGGAGACGCAGAGGAGATGGGCGACACCGTGGGCGACACCGTGGCAGGAGACAACGGAGGTGAAGATACACTGGCCAGAGGCACAGTGGACTCAGGGGAAGAGGAGGACTGAGAGGGAGAAGATGGTAGGGAGGAACGCGACTCAGGAGATGTGGAGGGGACAAGGGGACGCCCCGACGGGAGAACAGAGGGCCCAGATGGGAGAACAGAGGGCCCAGAGGGCAGAGAACCACCCCCACCCGACGGAGGCTGAGAGAGGGAAGGACCGAAGCGTGGGGAGTCGCGTTCAAAGAGGTGCTCAAAGAAAAGAGCGTCACGGGATTCAATGACACGACAGCGAGAGGGGTCCCAAAACCGCCAGGCTTTGGAGAAGGGAGAGATGCCCAAGAAAAGACAGAGACGGCTACGAGGGGACAGTTTGCCATCACGCTGGTCGGACGGCACCCAGACCGAAGCGAGGCACCCCCAGACACGAACAAGGCGGAGATCTGCCCGGCGGCCAGTCCAGCGCTCAAAGGGGGTGACCGTGTGAGGGAGGGGGCCGTGCGGGACGCGGTTCCAGACCCAGGTCATGTAGCACATGGCTTCGAAGGCAAAGAGTGGGGATTGCCCAGAGGCAGAGAGAAGTGAGCGGACGCCATCGGCAAGGGTGCGGTTCCAGCGCTCAGAGACCCCATTTTTTTGGGGGGTGTAAGGAGCGGTGGCCTCAAGGCGGACATCGCGAGAGGCAAGGAAACGAGAGGTTGGACCAAAGAACTCACCACCACGGTCGCTGCGAAAGACACGCAGGGAGCGTCCACAAACACGTTCGGCCTGGGGAAGCCATGATTCAAGGACGTAAGTGACGTCGCTTTTGTGACGGAGGGCAAAGACCCATCGATAGCGAGAGAAGTCATCAGTTAAGCACATAACATAGCGGCCAAGGCCACCAAGGAAGTCATGGGATAGGGGACCCATGACGTCAGCATGGACCAGGTCAAGAGGATTTGTCGTGGTTGATTCAGATGTGGAGAAGGGAGACCGATGCATTTTGCCGCTGGCACAGTCGAGGCAGGTGGATGTGCAAGGGGGAGCGAACGTGGTAGGATCTAGGCCAAGAGCAGGCTGCAGGCGAATGAGACGCTGGACAGCAGCGGTGTGAATGTGGCAAAGGCGGCGATGCAGGAGATCAGCGTGTTCAGGGGACAAGGATGGAGTGACATGCACAAGAGCAGAGGCAGCGGAAGGCGAGGGGAGCGAAAGTGGAACACGAAACAAGCGATCACAGCGCACGCCACGAAGAACGACACAGCCAGAGGAGCGCAACGAGATAGAGGCAAGGCCACGGCTGGAGGTGAAATCCATACCTTGGTCGTCAAGGGTGGTCACGGAGAGAAGACTTACTTCCAGGTCAGGCACGTATAGGACGTCAGACAGATAGACAGTGCCACCAGGGCCGACAAACCGGATAACGCCAACACCTTGCACGGGAAGCAACTGACCGGAGCCAGTGCGAACAGAACGAACGGACTGAACAGGACCAAGGGAGACGAAGGAGGAGCGACACGAGGTCATGTGGTGGGTGGCGCCAGAGTCAATGATCCAGAGACCGGGCGAGGCACGAGTGGAGGGGAGAACAAGACAGACAGCGATGGTTCCATGTGCAGAGGGGGAGGACGAGGAGCCAAGACGAGTGGGAAATGTGCATGACTGCCAGTCCTCAATCCAGTCACAGTCCGCAGGCAACTCCCCCAGAGCCCGACCAGAGGTGGCACCACGAAGGGTGGCCTCAGACTCACAGACAGACACACGACACTGGCCACTCACACTCTCACCTCCCTGAGAGCGAAGGTGCAGGAGCTCCGCAAGTCGACGTTCAAGAGTGCGCTCCTCGTCACGGCGGTCAGAGGATCGGTCTGATGAGCGGTCGGAGGAGCAATCAGAGAAGTGTCCATCGTTACGAGTCCAGTGAGGCACGTGGTAATGGGAGGGTGGAGGTCCGTAGTACGGAGGCCCAGATGGTGGAGGAATCCAGCCCCAGGGGCTAGGTGCAGAGGGTGCTGGATGAAGCGGGGCAGATGTGGTGGAAAGAGGGGAGTCAGTGGAGGACGATGAGGAGGAGGCGACGGTGACTGCGGCAGCGGCGGACGAGGCAGTGACTCCAGTGCGGGCCCAGTGGGCACGCATAGAGGAGGCAAGGCGTACATCATCACGTGGGGCTGGGCACTTTGGTGCAGAGTGACCAGAGGCACCACAGTTCCAGCAGGTGACATCGCCTGTGGGAGTAGAGGGTTTGCCCCCACGACCACCCCCACGACCTTTGCCTCCACGGCCGCCACCACGGCCGGAGCCACCACCCCCACCGCGGAAGGCACCCTGAGTGGAGTGAGTTGCTGCCTGCATAGAGGAGGAAGTGGTGGATGCTGCAGGAGGAGAGGAAGAGGACGTGGTGACCGCAGCTAGAGCAGCGCGATGCATGCGCTTGTTTTGCAGAGCATTCCACCAGTCAGTGAGACGGGAGGCCGTGAAGTCAAAGAGAGGTCCAATCCCAGGGGGAGAACCAGCAGGGATGGGCTCAGAGGCAAGACACTCAAGCTCAGACTGAGAGACATGGAGATACAGATCTGACAGTTCGGGGATGAGGCCAGCCACGATGGAGAGGCAGGCAGAGAGCGGGCCAGGTGCGGCTTTGCCAAGATCACGCAGCAGGCGCAAGCTACGTGCCCAATACTCATCTGCTGTTTCATCTGTGCGCATTTGCAGAGTGTTGAACTGCACAGTGAGGGCGCTCTGAGCAGCGTGGCCTGTCACCGTCTTGCGCCGACGGATGAGGGCGTAGGCACCGACGGGATCAGCCGGTGTGCCGCGAGATGGGTCCGCATTGTACGTCCCAATGTCATCGAAAAGACTCTCTGGACTTGCATTGATGAGGGCCCGTACTGCACGAGCAGCCTCTGCAGGTTGTGGAACAAATGGTGTTTTTGCAGGCGAGTAGTATTGCCAGAGGAGTTCACCCTGGGCCCACGAGCTGAAGCGCGTCTCCCAGGAGGTGAACGTGAGCTTGGAGGTGAACTGAGGTGGTGGAGTTTCAAAGTCCTTCTGGCGAGCTAAGGGAACAGGACGTGCGAATGCTGCGGCGGAAAAGGATGGAGATGAGGAATTGCCCACAGCGCTACCAGAGGAAGCAGACGAGTCTGCCGGGCCAACTGCCGCTGCGGGGAGTGCTGCAGCGATTGCGGGAATGGTGCACAGCCGCTCTAACACTAGAGTGGCTATGGTGGCTGCAAACTCATCCTTGGATTCCTGTCCTCGCTGAAGCTCCTCTTCTGCTCTACGACGCTCTGCCTGTGCTTCACTAAGAGCGGCCTGAAGGGCCTCTATGGTCTGCTCTGGCACAGGCATGATGGAAGTGACAGACACACGACTGGATGAAAATGAAGTGTGCAAAAGGAGTGAGTAGATGGGAGTGGACCGCTCACCGCACTAGTGACGAGGGAGCAGCGAGAAGAGCGGCGGCACCACCGAGGCAGCTGAAGAGAACAGAGCAACCACCCACCCTGCGATTGCCACGGTGAGACAGAGAAAACCCGTTGCAGCAGCACCAGCCACTGCAGCAGAGGCCGATGCGATTAGAATACCGGTGGTGATGGGCGACGTGGGGTCTCGAGGGGCACCAGTGGGTGTCAGCACCGCTGCTGCGGTGGAGGCTCGGATGGAGCCGACAGAACTGGAAGTGGCGTCTGCTGCTGTGGAGGCTGCAGTGGCGATGGACGCTGCTGCTGCTGTGATCTGCGTGGCGATGTTGGCAGCTGGCTGCCAAGAGAGTAAGAGAGGCGGCTGTCTGCGCGTACGTCTCAGCTGCTCGGCCCACGGCCGTCTGTGCAGGGGCACGGCTGGCCCTGGCTGTTGCCGCGAAGGTGTCGGCTGCACTAGTCGCAGCGTCCAGGACAGCACCTGCTAGGCTGAGCGAGCTGGTGTGAACAGGAACCACGGGAATGACGCCGGGGACCTCAGAGGCGGTGGATGTTTCAACTGATCCTGTAGTTGTAGGCCGAGGGCTGGAAGTAGGAGATTCAGCGGACTGGGGGCTGCTGGGGTGTTGCATCCTTGGTGAATGAGGCGGTGACGGTGGGAGATCGTCGGGGGTGTATACCCGACGATCAATCTCAGCTTCTTCCCTCTCACGTGCGGCTTCAAGTTCTCCCTGCCAGTAACTGTGTTCCAGCATGCGTACCCACAAAGGGGTGTCGTTGTCGTCCGCCAGGGTGAGAGTGGGAGAGCTGATGAGGGTGGCCAAACGAGACCGCAGGTGCCCGAGAATGGCCAGAGGCGGCTGAGAGTGGCCGAGAACGGCAGAGAGTGACCGAAAGCAGTCGAGCCTAGTCGAGAGTGACAAAGGGAGGCCAAGAGAGGGCCTGTGAAGCGTACGTGCGGCCAAGAGCGGCTGAGCACGTTTAGAGTTGCTGGAGTTGACCGAGAGTGGTCATGAGTGGCGCAATGCAGCGTTCACCTGCGTCGGTGGATGTATATTGAAGGGAGTGACCAGGATCGTGGGAGCGGCGGGCGAGAGGCCTCGCTTGCTCTGATACCAGTTATTGCTGGGAATCTTCCTAGGTCACGGNACATCCAAGACAAGAGCGAGTGAGGGGGGGGGAGAGAGACTAGAACCGGTGAGCGCTCACCCACCACGAGCAACGAGCTCGGGCAAGCAAGTGCCGCCACCCGGGGGTCGAGCCCGACCTCTCGGAATTACCCGAGGGCGGCTACTCACCGATGCACGGCCAAAACCAGCACGGTGGCCCCCTAAGGATCAGCACCCGGGAAATGCATCTCCCCCAGAACACACTCAAGGCAAGCAACATGATGCAGGGTACGGCAGTCAGAATGTACGTCCCTAGCATCTACCACATCATGGAATCATGAGAAACATCTGTCAGACAATGGCCATGAGAGGATTCCCGGTGAGAGGCTGTGGCAGGTGTAGGAGGGCGACTATGACCCCTGTCAGAGTTGCCACGTCAGTTGCATCCCCGGGTAGAGCCATGTCAATTAATCTGTACACATGAATGCACAGTGTGTGATGGGCAAGAGGGCACAGAGTTGTGAGTGGCCAACGAACTTCAACAGGACCTTCTCCACTTTTTTTGCAGCTTGTAGGATTTTATCGGTGGACTGGCCGTGGGCCCGGTTTGCATGTTTCGCATTGCGTGTCCATCGTTTGTTGCCGGATGCATGCATGGGACCAGTCGCAGCGTCCGGCTTGAGATTCTGCACGTGAAGGTTCAGATGGCGCAGCGTTCTGACTTGTCTATGTTGAGTTAAGGCCAAAACAGTGGTTTTGGGCCGGTTTCAGGACAGATCTTGCACTGCCGTGTGCGACACCCGCTGTGCGCCGCGGCAGGTACTTATGCCATGGACTTGCCATTTTTCATTCCTCTGTGCAAATGCTATTGAAGCATTCTAGCACTTTGCCTTGTGTCGCCTAGCCAGACCCTTGCCGTTGTGTGCACGACTTGTGACTATCGTCACCGTCTGACCAGGCACTGACGCTTAGTCAGCGGCAATATCGCTAGGAAGCTTCCGTGCATTTTTTCAATCACGTGGCATCAGGGTAGTTGATTTCTTTCATTTTCTCCTTCCCAAGAGCTCTCTTGGGAAAGCACCGTGAGCTTCGCAGCTTTCTAGGCTCACTTGCATAGGCAACATGTCAAGAACCATGTAAGGAGATTCATACAAATGCAGACAAGCGTTGGGTGTGAGACGACAGTAGCGCGGAAACCTGCTTTAGTTTAGAACACTTAATGTCAAGAACAAGGTGAGTTTACAAATGAGCTCAAATGAGGGTTTCATGAGGGATGCTCATGGCTAGCCTATGAGGCTCTGTCTGATATTGTACATATAGCTTACTGTGACCTCTTGGCTCATGTCCATTGCCTTGTAGACTCCTGATGTGGCGGAGGGCACAGAAGACTGGGGGAGCAGACCCAAGCCCAGTAGTTGCTGAGCGGCTGTAAACAGCCACCGGGTACACTTCCTCACTCACCACATGTGGTGGTTGCCCTCCCAGAAGTGCTTGTATCGTGTCTCAAGACAGGCCAGATTATACTTCCTTTTGTGTGCACTTAAATGGCTTGGTGACCTAGTTTAGTCTTGCATGTGAGCTAGGTGATAGTTAAGACAGATATAGTTTAGGTCTAAACTCGGTCCATGGACAGGTGGGATGCTAGTTGGGTATGCTCGAGGTTTTTTGAGCGAGTGCCGGCGAGCTCCTTCTCGCCGGCCGAAGGGTGGACTCGAGTAACGAGTTCCACCCTATAGGAATCCCCCTCTCACTGTTCTGAAATTAACAACACACACACGCCACCATTTGTCCTCCCATTTGTCCCTATCCGTCCACAGTGTCGTGTGCAACACAGAGGCGTGAGGAAAGGGGCGTCGTGTGTAACTGTTTCTGTCACTCTCGCCGTGCCAAAACAAACCGGTACTTGAGCGTCCCCTCTTAATGTTTGTGGTCTGTGGCCCTTCACGCATGGAATGCCCTTGTGTCTTGCTCCACATGCACACACACATGTACATGAGATGATGTATAACATGTGCTGCTAGAGGTCTACTCCGCAAGGTCGATTCACCCATGACGAAGCTCGTATTTAGTCAGCAGAAGCTCGACTCCAAGTTGTGGCCCATGGTCATCTGACATTGGGATAACATTCTAATTTTGGTTTCGCTCCTGTGGTGACACTTTCCACTCAGCCAATGCAATGGCAAACAAGTAGATGCAAGAAACAGCAACAGTTAGGCTAGGGAGACGCACAAAGTCTCATAGCTCCAGTAGCTTAGTTCTATAACGGGAATATGACAACTAAGACACACATAACATAAGAATCTGCTGTGGTGCACGGTGGGTGGTGCATGCGGCAATACAAGTTTGTCTTAAAAGTGGCCCTGAAGCATTGTTTTGGCCATGAGTTTGCCCACAAGCATCCAAACACAACACATCTGAACCTAGGTATGCAGCTTATAAAGTTGGATGCTATGACTGGTCATTAGAAAAGCCGACCAGCACCCCAGCAAGCACCCATGACGTAATGGCTATTGTCTGGCATTGTTGATGGATGGGTTCACCATCTGCCACTGCTCTAACGCCAACTGTGTCCGCATTGGGGATCTGCACAAGCATGGACATGACCGAGTGGTCACAGCAAGCTATATAGATGGACGGGGATGGCTCACAACACAACACTCCCCTATGACCTGATGGTACGCATGTCCATGTGCAGAATTGACACAGGTATGCAAAGCGATGGTCAACAGTCTATAATCACACACCCCACCACCAGCCGTCCTCAAGCAAGGTACAATGCTTGAGAAAATGAATGGCCACCATGAACTTTCTCCTCGGCGATTCCTTGGTCAAGAAAACAACATGCTCTGTGCCTGTGCCGACCCACTTGATAGAGGTCACCTGTCCCTACACAAGATCATGCACAAAGTGATGCTCAACAACAATGTGCATTGTGCGTGCATAAAACACACAAGAGTTTTCTTCAATGGTAATAGCAGTTCGGTTGTTACAACATAGAATGATGCAAGGCACATATTCAAGCAACTAAAAAAAAACAGTGCAGGCACACGGCCTCAACAACCCTAGCCCTAAGTGCAACGTTCTAAGCCTCTCATGAGCTAAGTGAAATGCAGCCCTGTTTGTCGTTGAGCCAAGACACATAAATTCCATCGACTAGGAAGTTGGAGCGTGTACGACGACATCCATGAGGGCTCCAAGCCGAGCCACTGTCTGTGTAGCTATCAACTACCACTGAACAATGTTCAGAAAAGTAGAGTCTGATGTATGGTGTGGAAACCACACGTACAATCATGTGAAGAGCTCGCACTTGAGGAAAATGTGAGAGTTGTGCAAGGAGGTTGATGAGGAAGGCGATGTTGGGTTGTGTGGTCGTGGCTAAGTACATCAGAGAGCCAACGAGGCACAAGTATAAGGTCAAATCCATTGCTTCTTCTAGTTTTACTGGATCATCCACCCTCAGGGCATCCTCCCCATCAGGTATGATGGGGGTGGAGGCTATAGGAACTGCACCAAGGAGGCCAGCAAAATGCTCCACCATAATGCGGACATAATGTGCATGATGTAACAAGAGTGTCTGCCGCTGACAATCAGACACAATATCCATCCCAAGGAAGCTAGAGGACCAAGGTCCTTCGTCTTCTAGGCATGCTGAAAGAGTGTGTTTGCCTTCTTCATGGCCTCAATCAAGGGAGACGTGATCAGGAGATCATCCACATAGACCAGGATGGTCGTGAAGCTATGACCCGTCCGTTTGAGAAAGAAAAACAGCTTGGCGTCAATATGAATGCAGCCAACTCGTGTTAGTGTGCCAGTGATCTCCACTGTTGAACAACAGAATGACTGCTTTAGGCTGTAGTAGGCCTTGTGTAAGCGCTGGCCGCAAAGATCGTCACTGACCTCAAAGCTTGGTAGTTGGACCATGTAGATCTCCTCCTTTAGAGTGCCATAGAGGAACCCATTTTTGAAATCCATCTAATGCAACTCGCAGTCGTGGTGAGCAACAACCTCAAACAAGACGCAAGCGGTGTGGTCATACGGCCAACGGTTATGCACATGTCAGTGAAATCAACACTAGCAACCTATGAGAATCCCTTGGCCGTCAAGCGGGCCTTGTAGCGATCTAGTGCACCGCCGGGCTTCACCTTCTAGCCAAAGACCTACTTGGCTTGTACATTCTTCCGCTTGATGGAAGAATGTACAAGCTGCAAACGAGAGGTGAACATGCTCATAGACACCGTGCTCATGGATGAATCTCAGCTCATCCTCACAAGCAGCACACCATTGCTCTGTGTCGTTAGCCGAGAGCACCACCTTCAACATGCCTAGATCAGACGCCAGTGAAGGAAAGCTTCGGGTGGAGCTTCGAGGCTGAATGTGTTGGTCAATGCCAGCTTTGGGTGAGTTATTTGTCCCACCTCACTCTTTCTAGAGTCCCATAGCGTCCTTATGGAGCCCTCTACACCAAGTACATCCCAACAAAGTGGTATCTCTGAGCATTGGAACCGCACCCTTGCTGACGGCGTGCGCTCGCAATCCTCCACCTTTGACCAATTTTCCCCTCTTTGTATTTGAGGCCATGTCTTACACAACTTAGATGTGGAACTACGTTCTCCTGGGCTGTCTCCCTTTTCATGTCACTCAGTTTGAAGGTTGGACCAACCTTCATGCTGATTTGTGTCTTTCTCGTGTCTGGGGTTCTCTTGAAGTTTATCTTCCCGATGATCATTGTCAGAGAAAGCTCTCCCCTGACGGCCACCTCTATGTCTTTGTTTGTGTATCCTTGTTCTCCAANACATCCCAACAAAGTGGTATCTCTGAGCATTGGAACCGCACCCTTGCTGACGGCGTGCGCTCGCAATCCTCCACCTTTGACCAATTTTCCCCTCTTTGTATTTGAGGCCATGTCTTACACAACTTAGATGTGGAACTACGTTCTCCTGGGCTGTCTCCCTTTTCATGTCACTCAGTTTGAAGGTTGGACCAACCTTCATGCTGATTTGTGTCTTTCTCGTGTCTGGGGTTCTCTTGAAGTTTAGCTTCCCGATGATCATTGTCAGAGAAAGCTCTCCCCTCATGGCCGACTCTATGTCTTTGTTTGTGTATCCTTGTTCTCCAAGGTTTGGAACTTCTTGGGCCCCATGCGTTGCTGGGTCATTGATTCTTGGGATGCCCACTTCTTCATGGATGTGTATGAGAACGACTTGTCTCATCTTGCTTCTCCATCCTCTCTTTCCCCATTTTCTTTGGCATGGGACAGGGTTCGTGCCTTCTGTGCCATGTGCCTCTGTTGCACTCTTGACTCGGGTCACGTTCAACTGTTCCTCTGCCATGCCGACTTCCTATGTTGATGCACCTTCAACATCCCCACATCTGTCCTCTTTTGATGCTTCTTCTACTATGCTGCTTATTTCTTTATCATCTCCTTCATTGGAACCCACTGCCTGATCATCCAAGTAGTCCTTTCGTGTTGCCTGTGGCAGCTGTGTTGTCTCCTCTGCTGTCCGTTTCCATGACACAGCCCTCAGTGATGCCTGCCACCTCTATGGCACCTGTTGTATCACCTTATGTTTGTGGTGGTCGATTACGGGATCTGCCCTCTCACAGCCAACCGTCTACAGCTCCCTTTGACAGGTCCGCCTCTTGTGGCCCCAGTCACAATGCATTACCCCCCACCACTGAGCAGGCTCCCACTACTCCTCACCGCATCAGAACTTGTGGAGAGTCTGGAATCCATGCACTTCGTCTCTTGTTGCCATCCTCGTCCATGTCAATGATGTTCTTATTGCATCCCCTAGTCCTGCAGCCAACCAATCTATCAAGCTTCTCCTGCAGTTAGCTTACAAGATGAAGGACCTTGGTCCAGCTCAAGTCTTTTTGGACGTGGAGCTTGAGTGTGATCATTCATGTCGGACATTACATGTCAACAGGTTTGATGTGCAAGTGAATTTCTGGGGGTAGGGGGGGGGGGGGGGTGGGTTGTATGTGGTCAATTTATGGAGGGTGCTGGTGCAATAATGTGATCTCTTGGAAGGTGCCTTCTTAGGTACGTGGAGTACGCGTATGTCTTGGAAGCTCCCATACACTCACCACATACAACCCCCTCTCACTTCTCCTCCCTCCCACATTCACTTGCACATTTGAGTCATAACATTCTACACTAGTGTACATTTAACAGCATCTCCACATACACTCCCCTGGTACACTCACCACATACACCCTCCTCCCCCACATTCACTTGCACATATGAATCACAATGTTTAACACTAGTACATATCTAACACCCATTACCCCATACAGTACCCTCATACACTCACCATGTAGAATCCCCCTCCCCCCTGCCCCCCTAATTCACTTGCACATGTGAATCACAACATTATACACTAGTGTATGTAGAGAGTGTATGGGGAGATGGATGCTAAATGCTCACTAGTAGAGAGTAGTTCAAATATTCCTTTTGAGAGTGAGCTTCCTGGTCGTCCCACGCTATGTGAGCAGGAGTTTGGGACAATCAATTAAGCAGAAGGAATTGAACAATTTGTTGCTAGTTTTTTTAACAAAAAAATGAGCTGACGAGTTCGAGTACCAGTCACGAGCTTTCAAATGCACGAAACCGTGGACGATTCAGCCAAGTCTAGTCCAAGTTACACTTGCCGAAACATAGGTCACACCCACAACAAAACATCTCACGCCTCTATGGTGCCCACACACCGTGGCACCTTTCTTCATATGCAAAACACCTTTTTGGAGGCACATATCCCACTGCACGTGATGGAGGAGTCCCCTGAAATGTTGCAACCTGCCTTGGTGACTTCTCTGTTGAGTTTGATGATGGGGTTAGACAGGGTTCAAAACCTGTCCGAGTGCCTGCAGGCAGAGTTTTGACTGCCCCTGAATAACAAACTGTACTACTACGTCGCAGACTCCGAGCAAGAAATTTGGCTCTCCCAGTAACAACATGTACAGCTGGATCTGGTGGATCTTATCCACCGGATGACTCGGCAATCATCCGGTGGATGAATCCGCTGGATGTACCCTGTTACCAATATGTGGTGGATTTATCTGTCAGATGTCATTTCATGGCCAACTCCCTGAGCTGCTGCACACGCCCCAACTTTGAAATCTCATAACTTCCTCGATACTTGGCAGATTTTGGTGATTCAAGTTGTAACAGACGTAAAAACTTGTCAATGTTTAGGATCAATCATCCAATTGGATGTGGAGCATTCCTCGAGCCACTGGAACAAAGTGAGAGGATTTTTCTCTCTCCAGCAACTCGTTGGCGCCTCCCAATGCTGCACTTGGGCATGCGGAGGGGCAACTAACAAGGAATAAGAGAGAGGGTAGTAGGAGGATTGCAGAAGAGGGGGGCTGGGAAAAGAGGGAAGAGGGGGACAAGAAACTAAAGGGGCAAAAAAGAGAATGGATGGCGGAGTAGAGAGTAGGGGTCTTGTGAGCGGACAACGAGGGGAGGAGGGGGAGGGGGGGGGGGGACACACGCCACCGTGAAACTACAGGGGGATACACCAAGTGTGCTCAAAGAGGGCGATCAGGGGAAAGGAACCAGAAAAAAATGGTGAGATCGAAATGCATAACACAGTAGCGGGGATCGCTCACCAATCAAAGGAGGCAAACATGCGGCTGCAGAAGCCAAAACCTATCGATGATTTCGTATTGAAGAGGAGTGTGATAGATTCAATGCAGACTAATGTTTAAGATCAAGAAGAAATTACAAGAATTACCAAAGGACATGGTTTTATGTATAGCCGTTGGTCCAACCACCGGCAAGTGTATGGTGACATGACGGTAGGAATAATTCATCCACTTAATGCCTAGAAACCTATAGTGGCGATTTCCTTATGTCAGCTTGGACCAGCACCACAAGTAGAAAAGGAAATGTTTAGAGCAGCGATCCACTATGGCCCAACTACCTTGAAGTGTAAGAGTAATACCCATGACTGGAGGAGGTTTCCAGCTAGTTTAACGTGTGCCACTGTCACTGTGAAATCATGAGGAAGATAGGCGATCACCATAACTCTGAGCCAAAAAACAGTCCGCAATTTCAAAAGAAACTGCTCTATCACTTGTGAATCCCCCTAAGCAGACAGTGTGATCAGCATAGCAGAAAGTTGCACTCACGAACAGGTGACACAAATCCCAGCAAACCCATGCCCAAGGATCCAGGGGAGGCCCAGAAGAGATTACTTCTATTGTGATTCTCGAAAAGGTTGGGAGAAGAAACTTGTGCTTGGATAAGCTATGGATATAGTGAGAGGTTTCTGAGGCCATCTAGGAGATTTTTCAGAATTGCTTTGGTAAGGAGTTTACCCAACAAGATGTTGCATATGATACTTTTGGCTTTAATGGTGTCAAGAATACTGTCCTGGCATGTAACCCTAGTGGGTGTGGAAGCACCATCAAGGATGCCTGGCCTTTTGTAGCCAATGCACACCAAGGTGGAAGAGTGTGGTGTCCAAGGATCACAGTGTAAAGTGGGCAGAAATGAGTCACAAGAAGTTGCTGTCAATCCAAGTAGGAATTGCTCTGTTTTAAACTTATATAATATCATTTTTTTAGCATCCAAGAATCAAAGCTTTCCAACGCATCCAAGAACGCTCAAAACAGAGCAGCTGAGCCCCTGCTATGGCCGTCAAAGTAACTCATGGTGGAGTCCACCATGCCACAGAGGGAGGCGATCGGAGGCGCTTCCATTACGACCCGCCAAAACGCCCTTCCTGGCCCTCAACCGTTGGGGAGGCTTCCTGGTAAAGGATACCCCCCACCTCCCTTCCTTTATGACCCTTGTGTCTTTGGAGCCCATTGGAGTCGAACTGTGACCACAGGTGGATTTATCCCACCACCCATCGCGGATACCAGATTCCAGCCGCCAACCACCCGACCTTTGGGTGTGGCTATCTTCAAATAGAGCGATTCCAAGCTTGATATTGCATGGGAAACTCCAACGAATCCAATTCTACAATCAGATCAGATTTTCGACCAATCTTTAGTGGTAGAACCAGGGAAATAGATCTATGGCAGCCATGGAAAGGGGCATGCGTTTCTGACAAATGGATGCCGTCACATTCCCAACCGACAATGCCTTTATGGCATCCGCTACCTGTCAGTGCAGACTGCTTTGCTACAACTTCGGGTACCATCAGGCTTGGCTTGGCTGTGTCACAACTGGTGCAACAATCATTGCTGCAAGGGAACCCACCCCCCCCCTCCCCCCACCTGCAATAAGTGCCCAAAACTGAATACCAAATTCATAGAAAAGTCCAACAACAGCCAGAGGGGATGTGAAGCATGCTGTTGGATAAGCCAAATACCATACTGCTAGATGTTTTGATCTTTGGAGCATTTTTGGGGCTACAATAATGGTCAGTCTTTGGGATGAATTATTTAATTGTTTTGAAATTTGTTGAACAGACGTGGTTCAACTGTCTCATTTTCATTTTGTTTGTTTTTTTTTCTTTTTTTGTTGTTGTTTTTTTTGTTTTTTTTTTCTTTTCTTTTCCTTTTTTTTTCTTCTTTTTCTCTCCCATCTGATTGATCTGTCTCACATCTAGCCCTCATGCCAGTGTACAAAAGA